>VYZS01044473.1:0-15750 GCA_013400695.1 Neodrepanis coruscans | reverse complement strand
AGATTTACACAGAAACATTCATCTTCATAAGAAAAATGCTTGTATTAAATAAGACAATTTAAGAACCAATTACATAATTCAAGTTTCCTGACTCACATGAGCTTGGAAACGACGTGTGTTGTTTGGTTGGGGTTATTTTGCAATTAATTGTACAACTAGATAAATGACACTATGCTTTAATGATAGAGACACACTGGTATTAATGAAGTAGAAAATACACATCTGAGTGCCTGGAAAATGATGCCTGGATGATTTTTTTTTTATTATTATTATTATTTTCCTTCCAATTCTAGTTGCTTCATTTCAACTTGATTTGTTTCTATTTTTGTTTCAAGTCACAATAAAACCAAGGAGGCTCATTACCATCCAGCCTGCACTCCACAAAGGGGAATGATGAAAGTTTCTCTCCTATTTTTAGAAGTGAAATTTCCACCAGGTGCATTCTGCACTGGGTCATTGAGGAATTGCCACTCAGGTCTGTTTATACAGTATCAAAACAAGATACCTACTTGGAGTTTTTTTTGTACAAAAATGGGTATTGAACAACAGGGACTAAGAAAACACTAAAAGGCACAAAGATAGAATAAACTCAAAGCCAAGATGTCCAAGTAATAAACGTAATCTTTGGGATTTTTAGTGTTTCTTTGTCCTGCAGTGACACAAAAACGGACCAGAGGAGCAGCACAGGACCAGTGCTCACACCCTGTGCGGGTGTTTGTTGCCACCACTTCCTTGTTGGGGTTGTTGTCTCTGCTGTCTGGCTGGAAGTTGACACTGCTGAGAGGTGGTTGCTCCTTCCTTTGTTGGCAAACAATGATCTCATAAAAGCTGTTGGGAAAAAGGGAGCTGAGCCCTGGAGTCAGAGGAAAAACAAAGCCAGGGTGGGCCAGAGATACCTCTCCCTAGATGGATATCTGCAGTGGGGTAGAAGAAAAACAGGGAGAAAAGTTGCCTTATCTCTGGCTGTGTTGCCTCAATTAAAAAGAAGACAGCTCTCATGTTGTTACTGTGTAACTTCACATTCTATAATTCCCCATTACTTACAATCTCCAGATTTGCAATATATACGTGTAATTGTTTTCTTCTTGTTGTTTAAGGAAAGAAACTTAGGTATAGCATAGAATTTTTAATTACTTCCTCCCCAGTTTATAATGGTGATGGGATGCACTCCTCTCTTTACTCACTAAGGAATACGGGAATTCTGAATTCCTGGCATATCTTCCCCACCGCAGTGCATTGATTCCACTGCTGAGGTTTCTCCCAAACATCCAGGATTCCGCCTTGAATTTGGAAACTCCGTGACTTTTTCAGCCTCACCACGCTGCCTGCTCTGTCTCAGGCTGGTTCAGGCAGAGGAATCTCTCCTCCTGGGAGAGGAGCAGCTCTGGTGTGTGTCTGTAGGGTTTTGTGGAGACAGCAGTGATGAATCATCAGTTAATACCTGTCAAACCCAGGTAGTCACAAGAACCCTCCAATATGCCCCATATCGACTCCCTTCTTGTTCCTCAGCGTCTGAATCCCATTAACAGCTGTCAAAACCTGGTAAACTATTTATATGCTTTCACAATTTGTTTAATTGGATAGTTAGGAAATGGCAGACAAGAAAAGCTTTTCTTTTTCCTTTTTTTTCCCTCTTTTTTTTTTTTCCTTTAGTCTGGCTGAACATCTGTAGCATTAGGGGCTCATTATCTCTGAATTGGCACAGCAAATCAGCAGCATCATTAAAATGCCACATTAAGATGATTAAGTTTCTTTGTTACCCAGTTGACTTTTTGCATGTGCTGAGGATTTCACGATTATGACCCCACTCCTTGTAAAACACTTGAGCTACATTGCCCTTTCCTGCGTTGTCTTTAATGGCTGCTGGGTTTTATTCCTTGTGCTTTTCCGAGTGCTCCTGGTAAACTTTGCTTAACAAAACTTACATTCTCTTCTCTGTATTTGATGCCAGAGTCTTGGACTAAATGGAGAAACTGGGGGATTTTGCTTCTGAAACTTCCTACTAGAGGAAAGAGCTAAGATTAAGAAACCCTTCAGGTTATCCAAATAAAGTGTTGCTTTTGACTTCTTTTATTCCTGCATTTTCAGCCTGGAGAAGAGAAGGATATGTGGAGACCTCAGAGCACCTTCCAGTGTCTGAAGGGGCTGCAGGGAAGCTGGAGAGGGACTGTCCATCAGGAACAGGAGTGGTAGAACAAGGGGGAAAGGCTTCTAAATGAAAGAGGAGAAATTTAGGTTGGATATTGGCAAGAAATTCCTTCCTGTGAGGGTGGGGAGGCCCTGGCACAGGCTGCCCAGAGAAGCTGTGGCTGCCCCATCCCTGGAAGTGTCCAAGGCCAGTTTGGAGCCACCTGGGATAGTGGGAGGTGTCCCTGCCTGTGGCAGGGGTGGGACTGGATGAGCTTTAATGTCCTTCCAAGCCAAACCTTGTGTGGTTCTATGATTTTTCAGAGCACACACAAGCACTGTTTGGGTGGTGACTCAGTCTGAAGTTGCCACCGCAGCTTTATTTTGGATTTTTTCCAGAACCCATTGTTTTTACAGTGTTTCAGGTGAAACAAAAATATTACTCTGGAGTATGTCTTTCATCTCATAATCATCTCCCCAGGAAATGAAACCATGTGCATCAGCCTTAACGCATCACACCGGTACTTTGTTGTGTAAAAGCTGCAGCCTTTTTTTTCTCTGTGTATATTAACTCCATGAACTGCCTCAAGAAAAATAGTTCCCTGGCTTGGACACCATGAGTGGGTTTTTTCTCTCACAACCTCTTTATTTTCCAAATAGAAGAGATGACAGCATGTCTTTCTTTCCACTGTGGGAACTTCGTCAGTGTTTTTAGGGATAATTGTGTTTTTCCTCAGTTAAGATTCTCAGTTAAGTCACAGTCACCTTCCTCTTGATTAAGGTGGGCCAGCCTGGAAATTCCCTGATCTCATTAAAATATGTTGATATGATTTTTAAGTGACAGACACAAGCCTTCCACACAGCTGCCAATCTCCTGATCTCCTTGTGTGTGCCAGTACAGAGCAAAAGTCAGGGCTGAAAAAGGAGTTTGGTGGCTCCAGACTTTGCAGCCACTTGGTTAATTTTAGTCCAACCTTTATTGAGCCATTTTTTCCTCAGACTGCTTTGTACCAAAACTGTCTCTTTTGTGGCTGTCAGGGAGGCAGAGCAGCCTCTAAACTGTAACAGGTGAAAAACTCCAACCCTTCTTACGTATATTTCATTAAAAAAGCCCTCTTTCCTCATGGCTTCTGCCGTTCCCAGTCATCAGAAAGTGAACTTTTCTCTTGAGGTGCTTCAAATATCTGTATGAAAACACTCCAGATATGGTGGGATGTCACAGGGATGTTTTTTTGGGGAGGCAGTGGTGGAAAAGCCCTGATTAGAACTGAGGTGTGTCCTGCTCTGTTACTGCTCAAGAACCGCGTGTGATGCAGACGAAAGGTGAGACGTTGAGTAGAAAGTGGGAATTGAAATTGTTTCTGAAAGTACCAACAAGGTGCAGCTGCACTGGGTACTTCCTTTTACCGTGCTGGGCAGGATGTAGCAAATTATTTTGGAACTGCCTCTCCTTTTGAGAGGGAAAAAAACAACCAACCAACCAACCAAAAACCTTTTTTTTTTCTTTTTTCTGGCTGGAAAAGAGGTTGTGTTGAAAGCTGCTGTCAGCAACTGGCAATCATTTTTCCTTGGAGTGATGGAAATGGATGTATAAACTAATTTTGAAGGAATCTTGATGGCAGGATCACCCTCGCACCCTCGGACATGAAGTTGGCAGCTGAAGGCACCTGTGGAGGAAGCAGGAATATGTGGGATGGGAAGCAGAGCTGGTGCTGAAGAATCCACAGAGAAAAACAGCCTATTTTTGGGTGAATCTGGGAGCTCCCCATGACCCTCTGAGCAAACATCCAAACCAGTGTGAGCTCACTGGGGACCAGGGCAGCCAGTTCCAACAGTGAACCCTGAACACAGGCTAGGATAGGGGATAAAAACACACAACAAGGGGGAAAACGCCATCTTTGTGTGAATATCCTCATCCAGGGAGAGCATGAGGGGGATCTTGTAGTTTTCCACACTGTGTAAGATGAAGAAATCATCACCCACCTGTTCCTTCTATCTCAACCCAAAGTCAGACAGTTACTGCAATCATTTAGGAGAGAGGAGTGAATTTCTCACCAAAATTCAGCTGAAAATTTTGATTTCATGAAAGTTCGGGTTGCCAGATCTTTCTTTTTCAGCACTGCTTTTATGTCACCACCTCATTTTCGCTGTCACCCATTGTTTGTTCTCGGCATTTGATGTGGTTTATTACTCAGAACCAGAGCTAATACATATTCAGCAGTTCGTGTTCTGTACTTTGGAGAAAGGACAAGTGATTCAGTGCCTGACTGAACTGTCTAACCCTGGGCTGGAGGGAGGGACAGGTGGCCAGAGAAGAAGACTTTTAAACAGGAAGCCGTGTGGTGCCTCTCGTGGTGCTTGTCTTCACTTGGGAGCTGAGGCATAACTTGAGTCTCAGCCGTAGTCTGTCTCTGCCAGAGAATCATGGAATGGTTTGGGTTGGAAGGACCTTAAATCTCATCCTATTTCACCCCCTGCCATAGGCAGGGACACCTCCCACTGTCCCAGGTGCCTCTAACCTGGCCTTAGACACTTCCAGGGATGGGGTAGCCACAGCTTCTCTGGGCAACCTGTGCCAGGGCCTCCCCACCCTCACAGGGAGGAACTTCTTTCCAATATCCAACCTAAATTTCCCCTCTTCCATTTTGAAGCCATTCCCCCTTGTCCTGTCCCTGCAGCTCCCGATGAAAGTCCCTCTCCAACTCCTCTGTAAACCCTTGAGATCCTGGAAGGTGCTCTGAGGTCTCCACACAACCTTCTCTTCTCCAGGCTGAACTTCCTCTTTAGGCAGAAAAGTGCTGTCCTGGCAATTACTGAGGATTTTAATGGAAGTGCTGGCAGTGCTGGAGTTAACAGGGGAAAGGAATTGCAGCACCGTAGGTTGAGAATCATCAGCTGTTTATATGGTGTGACCAACTTGCTTAGATTTTCACATTGTTAGTAAATCATTAGCTACTTGTTACATCCGCCTTTGTCATGGAGCTGCATCCATTTAGGGAATGCCTCTGGATCCCTCCGCACATGGAGACAGGCCCAGGAACATGTTTGAAGTCCATGGATGCTGATCTCCAGGAGGCTTCGTATTCTTGGCCACATCCTCACAAAATGACTTTGGACAAGTCTTCTGATTTTTCTGGGACACAGTTATACAACAGAAAATCCTTCCCCTGGCTTTACTAGTGTTACTCACATAGTAAATCAAGGGTGTCAACTGCTCCTCACACACCTGAGAGCTTTGGATAAAAACCATGATTTGAAAGTAAAAATTAAGATTGTTGATTAGGCTTCACTGATGAGAATCTATCCCGTGGGAAACCTGGGAGTCTTACACTGATCAGACACATTTCTGAGGCATGTTCCAGGCACCGAAAGTTCCACAGGAAGATAGAGGTTACAATATATAATTATCCTTTCTAATTTGTGTCTCTCTGTATTTCCAGTTCACAGGAGCAGCCTGAGATCCTGATTTCTATAGAAATAATAATTGTGAATAAGTGTTTTCTTTTAAATCCTGACTACAGTTCCCTGTAATTTCAGGAGAAGTTTGTACTGTTTTATACTTTCATCATGTGTAGAAGGAAATTATCCATCACAGGTAATTAACAGGCAGATCAGTATTATTAAGGGTTATCTCACCAAGTATCCATGAGCAGTGAAGTTTCATGTCTCAACATCCCTTCATCTTCGGGTGTTCCAACTTAAACTTTTCTAAGATTGATAATGTCATTTTTTATAACCTTTGGTGCATTTTTTTCCCTAAGATACTTCACTGTGCATAAAATGAGCATTTTCTCACTCCTGTGCTTTGTTTTACCTGCAGATGATGTGATTAAAGTGAAGGGTGAATACAATGAAAGAGAGGAGAGTGCTTTAAATCCCGAGCCTATGGAAAACCCGGACGACTCTGAGCTGCCCTACACTTATCCCAGAGAATACAACGACTATGAGAGCATTAAACTGGAGAGACACTCGGGTTCATATGACCACGTCAGGCCAGCTAGTGGAAAGATGAACTGTGATATCTGTGGATTAGCCTGCATTAGCCTCAATGTCTTGATGGTTCATAAGCGTAGCCACACTGGTAAATATCCCTATGTTGTTCTTGTAAGAGCTGAGTAATGAAAGGGTAATACTTTTTAATCTAGACCAGTTGTTTTAAAAAAGGGATCCCCAAAATCAGGCTTTCCTTGTTCTGTCCTTGAGGCCACATGTGATCTCTGGCAAGTTACTCACTGTTCTGTGCCTCACTTTACCCACCTTCCTTCTCATTGGGGTTGAATGTTAGTAAAAGCATGTTTGTGAGGCATTTTAAGAATTTTTGGATGAAAGGCACTATGTAACTGCAGTATTTCAGGCACAAAGCACAAGTTAGTTTGGTTTTGTGCTGCCATTTCCAGTCTGTGTATGTATTTCTCTGTGTGCTATACTTTGGCAACAAACCAATGAGCATCTTAAGTACCAACCTGCAGTAAGATAAGGCTTATTTTTTTCCTTCTAAAAATTGCTGGCTTGTTGGAATCAGCCTCCTCCAGAGCACTTCTTTCCGTGGAAGAACTGTGCAGTGCTTTCCATAGTCCCACATATGTTACGAGCAGCTCTGACACCAGAGATGCACCTCCCTCCCACTGAAATCACACTCTGTGTGTTTCTATAGAAAGAAATCGATCCAGTACCTCATTCTTTCCTCTTCCAACAAGGCAGAGGACAGCACGATACCCACGTAACCATTTAATGTCCTTTTCTGTATGTCATTTTAAGGTGAACGGCCATTCCAGTGTAATCAGTGCGGAGCTTCCTTTACTCAGAAGGGAAACCTCCTCCGCCACATTAAACTACACACAGGGGAAAAACCTTTTAAGTGTCACCTGTGCAGTTATGCCTGCCAGAGGAGGGATGCGCTTACGGGCCACTTAAGGACACATTCTGGTAAGTGGCTTCACAGGCACTTCATGGGTTTTAGGTGTGTGTAAAAAAGGACAGTCTGCTCAGCCTGTTAGAGAGTTGACACAGAGCAGTGGCCACTCACTGTGCTCATGGAAATGAACTGGGACGTGGCCCTGCAAAGAGAGGGGACAGGGGATCCCGTGTCACAGCCCACAGGCATCCTTGCACAAACAGCTCTGTGGCATTTCACAGGATCATATAGGTTGGAAAAGACCTCCCAGGTCATCGAGTCCAGCCTTTGACCCATCACCATCTTGCCAAATAATTTTCAAATGAGTAAAGATGTCTCTGCCAGCAAGCTCTGAGCTTGAGGAGAGTGTGAGACCTGCTTTGCTGGGGTTTCCTCCCATTCCATCCTGAGCTGTGAGGAAAGATCCAGGATCATGATCCTGGGCAGCACGACTCTACTGCCAGTTCACACCCCACTGTGGTGTAGTGCCTTTCATCTGAATCTCTTAATGTGCTCACAGATGGTTCTTCTCCAGCCTGGTAGGGTGTTCTGTCCATTTTACAGGTGGGGAAATGGAGGCACAGTGCTGAGATGACTTGAATAACAAGCCAGGTATAAATTGGTCTTAGTTCCACCATTTCTGCAGGACCCAGGTTGTGCTTGCCCTTGGATTTGTGCATATCTTGTGTTCTACAGCGACCCAGAAAGAAAACATTGATTCAAAATGATAGATGTTATCTCTGCACTGCACTGCACAGTAAAAAGTCCAACCTCACAAAGAATCAAAGTCAAAAATGAGCTTATCTGCCACGGATAAATGAAATTCTGATTTAATCAAGACCAGCAGAGTGGTGGTGACTGTCCCCCACCAGCACAATGCTAAAATCATCACCCTTCAAGCTCATCTTGGGGTTACTGTGGCTGAAATCCTTTGAACTGGTTTATCAAACAGCATAAAGAAAATCCCTTTGACTGAATCACATAAATAAATGAACAACTGCAGGAGCAGGAGGGAGCAGGGTCTTCCTGCACAATGTACAATGCAAGGCTGGTTATATTTGCACTGTGCAGAGATAAAATTTTCCCTGGGTGTGTTTGTGGGGACATTAAAGCTCATCCAGTTCCACACCTTCCACTGTCCCAGGTTGCTCCAAGCCCCGTCCAGCCTGGCCTCAGACTCTTCCAGGGATGGTTGGGAGCAGCCTTCCCTAGGGAAGTTACTCCAGGGGGTCATGGAACTTGCCTCATTTAAATCCTCCTCTTTTCTGGTGCTGAGCTTAGGGGATGAGGAGAAACTTTGTGTGCCTGATGGTTCCACCCTCACATCACCCTAAATTTATGATGGTTAAACTTGAGTTTCAAGAATTCTCCACAAGCCGAATATAGGCTGCTGGCAACTATGTGCTGAATGTAAGGAGATGGTGTCTTAGTGGTCTGTTGTAGTTACTTTAATCATTTTATTACTTGTTTTTCCAGTGGAGAAGCCATACAAATGTGAGTTTTGTGGCAGGAGCTACAAGCAGAGGAGCTCGTTGGAGGAGCACAAGGAGCGGTGCCGGACTTACCTGCAGAACGCTGGCATGTGTGAGGCTGGTGAGTTTATCACAGTACAGTGGTTTTGGGGTTTTAGTACATTACAGGGCTTAAAAGAGGGCATCTGGTGAGCTGTTAACCCACAGCCTAAAACAGCTTTTCTTCCACTCATTTTCAGTAACCTGAGGGACTGTAACGTTCTAAAGGGGCTGGTTCAACACAGCCCTCAGGCAGGTAGTTAAAGAAAGCTTTAATTTTAATCACCTTTTTATTTCACAGTTAATTTGAATAAAACATCTGAAATACCTCTCCAAGAGAATTTCTGTAGGTAAAGTGACTGTAGGCTCAGTGAGTTAAATTATTCCAGCATTAATGATATGTGGCTGATTTTATGGGATGAGTTGTTGACAACAGTTGTTCATATCCCAGTCTGTTTGATGGTTCCTGTTCTTTAGAATAAGAACTATCAGTCATAATCTGTTAGAATTTGCAGAAGTTTTAGTGGCCTGGATCCAGGGCATGGAAATGGGTTGTAATCCCAAAAACTCCTGACAAATCAATTTAGGAGGGAGTGAGAGTAAGGGATTCCTTTGAGTGTAGGGCTGCCTTTGAAAAAGGACAAAGGTAAAATATATCAAAACAGATTTTTTTCTTATATTCTCTTTTGCTGTCAGTGCTGAAATTCCAAAAACACTTCGGTGGTTTTTAGAGTTTTATAGAGTTTTTTATAGTTTTATAGTTTCGGGGAGGTCTCTCCTATTGCCAGTACATGACAAGTTTTTCAGAGCATCAGTTAAAGTAACTGGTTATCAGCACATCAGTGAGTTCTGGTTTTCATGGGAACCCTTACACTCTGTAACTGTGGTTTGTGTGACACTACACACTCCCCCCGATGGCAACCACCCCTGACAATGGAAAACATGAGACCTCCCACAGCTCTCTGCTTCTAAATGGTTCTCATGGCCTGGATGCACTTCAGGACAGGGAGCCTTAACTGGTTCCAGGGAATGCAAATTCCCACTGTGACATGGGGTGGCTGTTCCCTCTGCCTTACAGACCCTGCAGTGTTTTCAGGGAAAGAGGAACTTCTGTAAGAAATGGGAATTCCCGGGGCATTTCCATGCAATTCCCTGGTGCCAGCAGGACTTTGTCTGACAGAACCAGGGAGAGGCTGGAAAGGCCCTAAGGATGTAATTTAGTATATTTTGTTTATTTCCCCCCTGCTAATGTAGGGATATTTATTAAACATCCTCTTTCTGTTTCTGACCCTTTTCCTGCTTCTCCACATCACTTGGAATTTTGGTGTTTTTCTGAAGCTTTCGCAAGCTTTTCAGGCTGGTCTGCTAAGAGCTGTCCCTGTCCATGGCAGGCGGTTGGAATTAGGGAATCTTTAAGGTCCTTTCCAAGCCAAACTATTCCATGATTCTATGATTCTCACATGGAGCCATCTTTAAGCACAACTACCCTCTCCATGCCATCATCTAAACTAAACAAAACATTTAAAGGCATCAGGACCATGGTAACTGTTCTAGTTGCTCTTCAGTACAAGGTTTGCACCTTCCAAATGTGGAAATATTTCTGAAGGAGGAGCTTTATGTAACAATACTGTTGGAGCCCCTGTCCCTGATAACCATCTCTGCTCACATTGTTCTCATTGCACAATCAGCCACCTCCTTTCCACTCTCCAGCCTAGAGTGACCACACGGAGATGCTACAGGAAGCAATGCCTCTAATTTCAGCTCTGCTCTGTACTCGAGGGGTTTTGTTCACGGTATCCGCATGTTCTAAAAATTCTGCTCACACCGATGGTGTGGCAGAAACCACACCATGGAAACAGCTCAGAGTGTGGTGTGTGCTCAGGGCTGGGAGAGCAACCACTCTCTCTGCAGCTACAGGATGACACAGTGGCCCAGGGAGGGATGTCCCACCCCTGGAATGCTCAAGGCCACATTGGATGGAGCCTGGAGAATGTTATGTAGGTCAATAGTTACTGTCTCCAGTGATCTCCTTTGAGGAAAGACTTCCACCTCTGCAGTAAGCCCTAGTCTGCCCTCCTGACACCAGTTTAATAATTAAAGTTCTCCTGGTGGCACATAAATAATGTTGGAAAGGCAAGTTGTCCCTGCCACGGGCGGCTCCCAGTGTGTTCCTGGGGCTGGGTGGGAGGGCCAACAGCAACTCTGCCCCACGTTCTCTCAGGAGACAGAGAAAGACTGGAAGTGTGGAATTAAAGCTTTACCAGAGCATGGGTACAACTCATGGAGGTAAAGACTCAGAAAAAGAGGAAGGAGAAGATAAAAATCAGAAAAACAAGGCACTATTAGGGAGCTGCTTTTATGACATTGGATAAATTGTCTTTTTTTTTTCATTGAATGAGTTTTTCTTTACAGTGTGCATTTTTGAGTACACAGCACTGTTGGTATTATTTTGTTCAGGGTTGCTGGTGTTTTTAAAATTGAAATTAATACTGTTAATTACTTGTGCAATGATCCAGTCCACATGACGATGTTTTGGGGTTGAGGATAATTCCAACCTTGGCCTGCAGTCATCTAAAGACAATATAAAGAGCTCAGGATGCATATTCCAGGTTTTGAAGCAGCAGAACTAAACAGAAGTGCTGAAATTAGAAACCCCACAAATCTCAAGACTAAACAAGATTTTCAAGCCCAAACCCAAGCAGGTGATTACACTCTGCCTCCCTCCCTTGCCTCAAGAGCATCACCTCAGCCTGGTGTTGTGTCTCACTTCAGGCAGCCTCTTACACAGTGTCTGGGTATTTCATGCTGGAAGCAGGGATGAATATACTTATGTGAATCTCCAAACACACTGGAGTAATTTAGGATAAAAATCAGGTCAGAACAGCAGTGTGTTTTCCCTCCAAGGCACTGCATGAGCTGCACAGGGCTGGTTGTCACGTCTGTCACAGGACCCTGGGATCCCGTAATTCCTGACTCAGAGCTGTAGCTGCTGTTTGTGGCACCAAGTGCCCCTGAAACACTTTACTTTTTCAAAGTGCTGAACAAACACGAACAAATAGTTCTAGCTGAGGTTTGGTGAGTCATGGTTTGTGCTGACTGAAACCCATGTGATATCAGGAGCAGCTCTGACAAACAGGTACGGAAATGCTCAGGGAAGGGCTGCTCAGAGATGGGAAGGATGAAGCTGCACTTTCAGCACTTGCTGTACTTGGCAAACAGCAATTTGAGACTAATATTTAGTAAAGCTGTGTTTAGCAGGACTGAAGAGATAAGGTAGAAATGTTTCCCTGTGAGGGTGGGGAGGCCCTGGTACAGGTTGGGCAGAGAAGCTGTGGCTGCCCCATCCCTGGAAGTGTCCAAGGCCAGGTTGGAGCCACCTGGGACAGTGGAAGATGTCCCTGCCCATGGCAGGGAGTGGAAGTGGATGAGCTTTGAGGTTCCTTCCAACTCAAACCATTCCATAATTCTATATTTAGGTATGTCAGTGTATCAGATCTCTTTCACAGTGAGATCCAACCTTTTATTTTACTTTGGGAAAGTAAATCACCCCTTTTCATCCCCATTCTGTAGATCCCAACTCAGGCAGTCTCTTAAGACCTGTCCAGTTGTCACCACAGTGGTGCCTTACACTGGAACTCTTAACAATGAATTTAATATTCTTTTTAATATAAGAGTACCAGTGCAGATCCATGTTGTTGAGGTGTGAGCAGGGCTTGGGGGGAAGAAACCACAGCAGTTAGGATCAGTATTAGTGTGGTGGTAGTGAGATGAGGTGGCAGTTCTCCAGCTCAAGGCCTGTGCAGCCACCAGGAGCTGAGAGCAAGCACAGCCCCTGTGCAATGCTGGGCCTTGCTTAGCATGGCTCTGGAAAATGGGAAGAGCCTTAGGGAGTCTAGTCCTGGGGGAGTGATTGCAGGGCACAGATACTTTTCCTAAAATTAAGAATTCTGGAGTTTGTAATGAGCTTTAAAACACCCGAGAGGAAACATTTATAGTTACTTTTAGCTGCAGCATTTAGGAAAAAAAATGAAGTGATAGTGATAGTTAACACCCAGGAAAAAAAAAGAGTTAGAAGTGAATTTTGAAAGGTTGTATTGTTTTGATTTTAATGGGACATCAATATATTTCATTCAAATTTCTCAGTGGTTCGTTAAGATCTCTGTGACTGATATCTGAAAAGCAAGGGGCCTGAGTGTCCTCTCCTCAGCCTGGAGCACGGGGTGAGTGTGCAGGTGTCAGCCAGCCTTACTCAGAATAAAAAAGGCTTGCAGAGCTTGTCTCCATCTGCAACTTAACCAACCTTCCAGCCAGTTCATTCACTTCCTCTCACACTCCCCAGTACTGGTTTGTATGGTCTGTGCTCCCCTGAGCGAGCTCAGGGCTGTGCTGGCTCCCACTGACCACAGCTGGTGCCCAAAGAGCAGGAACGACAGAAAAAGCAAAAAACAGCTTTGCATCAGGTCTTCAAACTGTTTCCTCCAGTTACTGTGGCAAATTGGAGATTAAACCAGTCAGCTCTTCCTTTTTTTTTTTTTTATGTTTGGTAATTTTTTTTTTCCTTTTCACCTACGTGTAGTGTTTTTTTTTTCTCTTTTTTTTTTCCCTTCCTTTGCACATTTTCCAACGTAGCCAGCGTGGAGGCAAGGCACATCAAGGCAGAGATGGGGAGTGAAAGAGCCCTTGTGCTGGACAGGCTGGCGAGCAACGTGGCAAAGAGAAAAAGCTCAATGCCTCAGAAATTTATTGGTAAGAACAAAACCCCTTTTCATCTGCAACAGTTCAATACGTGCGAGTCGGTAACCTCGGGTACAATGCCTCTGCTTCTTTTGAATATCCTGCTGCAGCTCAGCATCTCCTGCAAAAGAATAAAGTAATGTTGGTTATTCTGATGGGGTTTTAGGGATTTGTCATAGGGGTTGGTTAAATTATAAGGGAATTAATTCTGTTGGCTGCTTAAACTGGGTGGGAGCTACTGTTGTGCTTTGTGTCTGTTTATGGAGGTGATTTATAAATATGTTTTATGAGCTTCCATGTGCTGTTTCTGTACCTGTGCATTTGAAATGTCCTCTGCTGGGATCTAGAACAGGCAGGTTAATGTTTTCCTGGAGGTTCCTGCAGGATTCTTATGTGCAATAAGGCCTAAAGACAGAGAAGTATTGGATTTCTCTTAGTCATCCTCCCAAATTTGACTATGATTAAAAAATATCAAATCCTTTCTTGTGGTAATTTAAGTAACCAGATGTTTCCATAGCATTTTCTTTGCATTTAATTGTACATGATCAGAGTTTTGCATGTTTGGGATCTTAAATACTCGTTGGGCAGGTTCTGTGTTTCAGCAGAGCCTGGATCCCCTTGGCCAGTCTGATTTCATCAACCTGCCTTGAAAGAGAATAAAACACAACTCTGTGTCCTGAGGAAAACCCTTAGTCAGCAGGTGTATAATATTGGTGCTGGTAGAGCTTTATTTGTGCTGTTTTTATGGTTACTTAAGGTACCAAATGTTTTGTTGGGGGTTTTTTTGAGCTTAACATGAAGTTCACCTTCACTGGGGTTCCCATGAGTGGGGAGGGAGAGCAGCCAGAGCCACCTGTCCTGCACAGGGCTCAAAGCCAGGTAAAGGTGTGCTCCTGGACCCATCCACACAGGAAAACAACTCATTTTTTTGAAGGTAATGCAGCTCTTAGAGTGTTTGCTGGGTGGCACTGGGCTTTCATCTGTAAAAAGTGATCTCTTTTATTTATTTATTTAATCTTAGTGTGGTTTTCTAAAGGTCACCTCCTTGCACAGCCCCAACGGCTCCATCTGAGAGCATTTGGTGCTCAGAAGTGAAACTGGTGCTGTGGGGCTCAGCCCTTACAGGTCATGCTGTGATTCAAAAAGCAACACTAATACAGATGCCTGTGTAATTCTTTAGCTTCCTTGAGGCTTTTTTAGCTCTTTTTCAGCTCTCTTCAGTTGTACAACTGCCACCAGTTCTATCTGTGTGTATTTTATTAAACACACCTCCAGCAGGGTGTACCTCCTCAGCATAGACCTGAAGTTAAGAACTGGTGGGGTTTGGGTTTGCTTTGCCAGTCTGTGAGTTACTGTGGCACAGATCCTGTGGGATTGGTGCTGGGGAGCAGGAACTGGCACTGCACACACAGGTGGCTTTTTGGAGAAGCTGGAGAACCCTTCACAGTTCACCTAAAGGCACAAAATAACCCATTCCTGAAACTTGCTGTTTTTCTTCCATGATTGTTCTTGTTGAGTAACATGTGAAAAAATTACCCACTGCCCCTTTTATCCCTGGGAAGGATATTTTCAGGATCAGGCTGTCCGACCTTGGTCTGACTCCTTTCTGTGTTTCTGACCTGTCCTTGTCAGAGTCCAGATCTGCCAGGGCAGCACAGGGATTCCTTGGGAAATCTGGGAATGAGTGCTGATGTTTCATTTTGTCAGGAACCAGGGACAGGGATGTGTACTAACAAGGCGTCTTTGTTTGGCTCCTTTCTCTGAATGAAGTCTATTGATGAGAAGAAGAAAACCCTTTATTATAGTTTGAGGGCTCTGCAGAGATTCAGACAAGCACCACGAGTATTGCCCACTTTATTTTATTTTTCATATTTCCATCCCACTAGCTGCCTTGGGTGCACCAGTAAAAGTCTCACATGAGGACAGGGACCAGCAGATCCTGTACTTGACTCTTCACCTCTGCACCAAAGCCTTTTCTTTTGGGGAGACCTTAAAATCCACCAGGACAGTGGATCTCTGTGAGACTGTGAGGCCCTCAGGAGCTGGACTCCAGGATCCTTGTGTGTCCCTTCCAGCTCAGGATATTCCATGATTCTACAATCACACATCACCTGCCTATTTTTGCTTTTGTTGCCTTTTTTCTTATGTTTAAATTTCAAATATGTCCACACCTTCCAGTTGCCTGGAACTGGATTTAGGAGTGACCCAAACATTTTGTTTTCCCTCCATGCGAGTGGTGCCGAGGGCTGGGAGCAGTTACACCCTTGTGGTCCACTAACCTTTTGGAGTGTTTTATCAGAGAAACGTGAGCTCCTGGTTTTGTGCCTGTGCAGTGAAACCCCATGAGTTTCATACACATTGAGTCATGGTGTTGACAGGTGACTGATAAACATCTGCACCACTCGAGTTACGGTAACTGAGAGATCCGTGGATCCCTTGCAAGTCCCTTGTACATGAAACCTTTCATCTGCTCCTTTTTTTTTT
>VYZS01044373.1:0-26043 GCA_013400695.1 Neodrepanis coruscans | reverse complement strand
CCATGGCTCAGATCAGTGTCCCCAAAGGCTGTGAGACAGCAGAGACCTGATCTTGCAGAGATTTATGCACAGGGGTGAACTTTAGCCACAGAGGGGGATCCTTCTGCTCTCAGCCAAAACCCTTCCACAGGACATAAGCTCACACACAAGCTCGTAGGAAGTTCAGGCAGGTTTGTGTTTCCCTGGCATGAGCCAAAGTTAGAGGAGCCTCCAAGATCTTGGGCAAACATGGATTTTTATTATGCCCAGATCTGCCAATCCTGCCTGCATATGGAGCCTTTGCTCCTGAATTTCAGACATTACTCCAAGACCCTCCTGCAAGACCAGAGTGATCTTCATAGACTAACGTGAGCTACAGCTCAAGTTCACAACTGTGGTGATTTAAGAACTTCCTTCTGTGTTGTTTCACATGGATACACACATGGAAAAATTGAAAATATGCAGAAAATGGGAAATTCTCAGGAGAAAAAGTGAGGCAGGATGAGAAAAAAAAATATCATAACTATAGAAATAATCTAAGGTTTCCAAAGAGCAGAGAAGGAATGACAGTGAGAGCTGGCTGATGGACACAAGGCTTTCCATGACCTCAGCTCTGCTCTGTGTGTCCTCTGGGAAGACGAAAAAGGACCAAAACACAGTTAATGATTAATTGCACAACCCAAAGCTCTCCCACAAAAACCCTTTCGACCACGGAAGGTATTATTCTCCCACTTAATAAAAGCTTACCCCAAAATCCCCGCACTGATAGCATCACCCTTCAGCCTGTGCCACTGGAGTGACCTGGAGCCACCAGGGCTGCTCCTGCTCTTAACCCCAGTGTACAGAGACACTCCGTGTGTGACCTGTGATTGATTTACAGTACAGTGAGGGGACAGTGGATTAACAGTGTGTGCAGCTGGATCAGCTTCCAAGGTAGGAAACAAGCTCAGCCTGTGTTAGATCCCTGCGTGGGAAAATTCAGCATCACCCCCTCCAAAGCTCATTTGCAATTTATGCCCCCAGAGTTGTGGGGTTGTTTTACAGCATCATCAATCAGTCGATCAACAGCCTCCAGTAAGTCAAGCATCCCAAACTTCCACAGAGCAGCACTGTTTCTCCTCCCACTCATCCCTCTTGTTTGTGTTACTTCCAAGGGGAGATATTTTCTGGAGAGCCCGGAGGAAGAAGGGAGCAGGCAGTGAACTTGAGAGTGCAAACTCTCCTTGGCTGAAGATGGAGAGGAGGAGGAGTGTGAGACACAACTCTTCTGTAAGTGGAAATTTGCAGTATCATGTCCTCTTTTACTCAAACGCCTCTCACATTTCTTTATTTTTCTTTTTTATTTTTTGGGGGGTTGTGTGAGAACCCCCAGTAAAGACGACATTTATTCCTAGGAGTCTCTGAAGAGATTTTTGAAAAATACTCCACTTTGGGGCTTTTGGAATGGATCAGGTTTCACAAATCCCCGAATCCTGCAGTACCTGTTTCCTTAATCCTTTAGAATGCCCTCCTGCCCAACACTCAGCTCCTGTACAAACTGGATACTCTGCTGTTATTATCCTCACATCCTGACCAGGGGCTCTGCACAGCACATGCAGGCTCTGGGTGTTTAGATTTGCCTTTCCAGTGGCATTACCCCTTTTATGCTTTTATTTCCTTCCACTGAAGTATGAAAACACAAACAACCCCACTTCCTCAGAGCTGTCTCGAGCAGGGTGTGGCTGCCAAGAACAAGGATGAACCACAAACTAATAAGGATTAGGAAAAAGATGATGATGGACGTGATACTGAGAATTTCCACTCACTGTGGTTCATAGCTACCTACAGTTTGCAATGGATATTGAGTTCTTAAGTCCAGTCTTGATTTAAGCCCAACTCCTCTCTGAGATCAGCTGTGAAGTCGGGGAAGTTGTCCCACCCAGAGGTGCCAGTGCCAGCCCTTCACAACTGGCAGCACAACAAACACCAGATCCCAACCTGGCTTAAACCAGCCCAGCCATGGTGGTGAGGTCTCCTCAGGGCTCTCCAAGGAGGGCACATCACAAGCACCACCACCCCCATCACACCCAGGCACACACGGCTTCTTCATCTGCCTGATCCAATCCCCTCCTGTCACGCCTCATTCATTTATATTGGTGTCAGCTCATGCTGCTAATAAAAGCCTGTGGAAGAGCTCGGCTCTCCTCCCCTGGTGCTTTCTGCAGTTTGCCTTTTGCTGTTTTCCAAGCCAATAACCCCCACCCCAAAAACCACCCCCTCCCCACACAGTGTTTCCTGATGTGGTGATGCTGCTGTGGCTGCTGCACCAGGGAAAGGATGTGGCTGAGCTGAAGACATCACACTGCCCCACCAAGGGACCTTCTGGACACAGACCTGTGTGGTGGTGTTCTCCATTGTCAGGTTATTTAAACACTTGCTGACAACTGAACCAAGGACACTGTCACAGGTTCTGCTGCTCCTTACAGCGGATAAAGATGTGACACAGACTCAAGGTGGCAGAGACCATACCAGTTCATGAACCACAGGGCCAATGGCACAGGGGATCAGAGGATCCTGTTCTACTTGGGCACATGGAGCTACATCCTCAAGGGAATGCCTCCCTGGGAGGAGGATGAGCCCTGACAGACCACCTGCACCTCACCACAGTGGACAAGGTGGGGTTTTTCCCACTCCCCACTCAGCTGTACTAAGAAGGTCAAACTGACCCCATCTCATTATGGCCTGAAAAGCCCCACCAGCAGCTTCAACTTCAAGCTGTTACTGAACAGGGCCAGAAATTCTGATCACTGCAAAGGGGTCCAAATATGTCTGGAGAGGAAAACGCCTCCACCTCCTCTCTGGTGTTGCAGCAGAACACAGGGGGCATGTTGGGAGCAAACCTCCTTCTTTGCATGGATGGTCCCTTCTGGATCTGTCAGGGACTGGTGAAGCAGCAGGGATGGTAAAGTCTGGCCCAGTTGAGCACTGGGAACATTCCCCTACATGGCCATGCTCATGTCACCCACACGACCACACCACCCATCCAGAGCTGATATGTCTCTATCTGAAGTGACACAGGCAACAAAAAGGATGTCCCCCCCCTGCCACCCGTCCCCATCCTCTGAGTGATACAGATGGGCAGCTCGGGAGGACTGTGTGCACATATGCAGAGATGCTCTCATGTCCTTTGACCCCTCATCCCTCCATCATGGGAGATCTATAACATTTACAATCCAAAAAACAAAAGAGAAGGGAGAGTAGGGCCAGAATTCATCTTCCAGGCTGACACCTAGCGTTAATTAACGACTTAAAAATCAATGACATAAGGGACAGGCAGCAAATGACACCTCCATGCAGAGCCTGTCTGCTTTCAGGAGCAAGGGAAAAATATCCTGGAGGACAGCTTTGATGCACACTGTACAGGGGGGACTGGGAGGGGCAGCCAGGCTGGTCCCCCCAGCCAGTACAGACACCCCAAATTCCCCCACTTCAGTTCTCTATTTCCCAACCACCACAGTGTCATGTTGAGATTTCCCTGGGGATGATGTTCCCAAAGACATGGGAAACCTGATGTGTTTTAAGGTGAACACACAGCAAAAACACTGGAGGGTCTAAGTGGGAGATGTGCTTTTAAAAGTTGTTGGAGATGTTTTCTGCTGCACATTTTGGGGCACAACAGGCTGATGCTTTGCAGGAATGGATCCTGGCCCATAGGTCTGAATTTATCCCAGACATTCCATACTGCAGGTGAAAGTAGGGCAGCAACATTTATTGCAGATTTTAGCAGCAGAAGGGAGCCCCAGTGGTCTCAGGACATTTTCTGGTCGGGCTGTTTTTATACCCACACACCTCCATTCTTCAGAAGAACTGCTGAAGGCAGAAGGGAATTATCTTGGATTTAAGTTGGGAAAATACAGATATCTACAGATGTGTTTGGAGTTTAGCTTACAAGCCATCAAAAAGGCACAATTGTTACATCCCTCTTAGTAGAGGTGAGAGAGAAAGAAGGCAAATCCTGCACCACTCTCCTTTTGGCTGCCCCCAGGCAGCAGAGCATCCCTGTGTGAGTGGCACCAAGCAGTGGGAACAGTCTGGGAAGCAACTGCTGCTTCCAGCGAGGTGGAAGGTGGGGATCATCAGCCAGACTCACAGCTCCTGCTGGTCACACAGCCATCCATGACATGCACCATTTTGCAAACTAATCAAGTTAAAACAAATCAACCCAAAGCAATCCTCAAAGCAAAGGGTAGAGGGTGCAACTCCAGACACTGCCCATCCCCAGGGCTCAGCACTTCTGCAGGAACAGCCCCACTGGGGTGAAACTTTTTTGTGGGAGCTGTGTGGAGGGATGGTCCTGGAGAGCAGATGGCATGTCTTTTTTTTTTTTTTCTCTTGAAGAGCAAACCTTTCTGGAATACTAAATCTTACAGGAGCTGTAAATGTCAAATTTAAATTCATACTTTGTACCACCTTTGATTTCAAAGAGGATTACACCTATTCGCTGAAAGCAAAGCAACACCAAAGCTACATGAAATGGAATTACGACTACTTAGGCCTTTTTCTATTGCCTCTTTATATTGTTAACTCCTTCCAATTCATTAAGTCTAATCCTTATTAGGCTAAGTAACACACATATGAATAGACGGGACTGGACACAGGAGCATATGTGCCTTTTGTGTCACTTCCTGGTTAATCCCCAGCCCGGGGAGGGGACAGACCCAGCAGAAGTGGCCGTTCCTCTCCCGTTTTGGCCCAGCAGCCCCCAGAACCCCGGCACATCCCTTTGTTAATCAATCTGCTGCAGAGAGAGGGCACCCGGGGGTGGAAATCCGCTGAACTCCGGCGATCCTGAAAGCAACTTTATAAACACTCCCTCTGACAGAGCAGGGTATTTCACAAGGTGGGGAAGGACAGATGAGAAATATGTTTATAAGGGGAAAACATGCCTATTTCTAATCGCCATTCCTGTCACCAAAAGCCTTCCCAAAGCATCCCCAGCCACACTGCTCTCTCTGCTCTGTTTTCAGATTCGCAGCTCAAGCAGCAAGACCAGGAAAGGGCTAAAAACTGTCCACCTTGCACAGACAGGTGCCTCTGGCAAAGTGCCTCTTGCACGTTTGTAACCTGGAATCACGACAGAAAACACTCAGCTCCATGCTGAGCTACACGTACAGCAGCAGTGTCTCCCCTCACGTGCTCTCTGCAGCAAAAAAAAGAAAAAATGGGTAAAATTCTGCTTTCCCAGCAAGATTTAAACCAAAAAACGGCCTGCATGGCTCCACAGCAGTGAGTGAGACAGGAATCAAAGTATATAAAATAGATATTTATACAGCACTGGTGTTTCTCATAGTGTTTTAAAAACAATAAAGCAGCAGCTTATAGAGTCTCTTGCATATTGTGGACATGAAATAAAGCCAAGACAGGAGCTAGAACATCTAATTCCCTGGCTACACAGAAAAGAGAGAGTGATTCAGGTTTACAGGGTGCCATTCAGTTTTATGACAATATCTCCTAATACAGCAGGTTTATCAATTGAGCAAAAAGGCACAACGGGGTGTGTTATTATTGGAGCCTAATCTCATGCCTCGGGTGTGTTGTGCGAGGCACGAGGGCAAAAGGCCACACCACTGTGTGATTATCCAACAGCAATGCTCACTCAGGACGCCGTGTCTGGATTATAAAGTGGATTGGCTTAGGTTTTAAAATGAAATGTTAACATTTGTTGCTTAGGTTTCAGCTGAGGATGGATCTCCCTGCTGTGGGTATGAAGAATGGATAGCACAGACAGCAGAAAAGTGAATATCCTGCTCGGTTTCACTGGCTCTCCACTTTGCTTTCAGGCTGCCCATGGCCTTGGGGGGCCACAGTACCTCCAACCAAACACTTTGGAGAAGAAAGGATCTTCCTGGGACATAAAAAGGAACTAGGACATATATTTATGCACATAAACTGAAAAGCACAAGTTATCTTGCTGCAGGAAGCCTCACTGAGCTGGTCCCCAGTAGATCAAATGCTCTTTGCTGAAGGACAATACGGTCTGATCTTTCCTACTGGGATCCCTGGCCATGGAGGGGCCCTGCTCAGGCCTCAGTCTTCCCACCCATAAAATAGACCCAACCTCACTCCTCTACAGATGTTCCTGAGGTCTAAGAAGCCATCTGAGATCCTGGGCATGTCCACTGCATATAAAATGGCACCTGTGCAAGAGCTACTGAGCAAAACACTTGCTGGTGTGCAAAGAGAGTAAATTGCTCCTTGCTGGATTGGTCCCATTTGCACCAGTGGGACACAGGGGCACATGCTGCACACCCAGAGGGAGAACAGGACCCTACAGGTTTTAATTAGCACTCTTCCAGCAGCAAAGTTCCTGTCTATTGTCACTTAATTACTGTGTATCTACCCCAACAGACATTAAGCTTTCCCTGTGACCTCTCGCTCTCTACACCCTTGTCATTCTCTCTCTCAGAGCCCTGCGTGACACTGGGGAAACACGAAGCAACTTCTTAATTAATTGGACTAATTAGTCTCCTAGATGGCTGGACAGCTGGACCCTATCTTCTGCCTGATCTCCTCGTGGAGGGAACAATCAAATCACGGTTTGTTTCTCCAGAGTTGACAAAGTCCCAGCGCTGCCCGTGATCTGGTTCCTATTAACCCGACTCCCCTGAGAGCACTGTGGAGGATGAAGATGTTTTCCCTTTGGCTAATGAAGTCCACAGCAAGACCAGGCTGTTGCCAGAACAGCACCTGGAAGCCTCATAAAGGGTCAAGGTTTCCTCTCAACCCCTTCCCTCTTTGCAGGGTTTATAACGTGGCTGTAAAACTTTGCTCTGGATTGGAACCCTCCCTGCTGGGTCCTGGCCCCACACCATAACTCTTCACACCTTCCCAAACTACATTTATGCCTCTTTTTATCCTTTTGATTCAAGCCTGATTTTTCAAAAAAAGACAGTATTTGTTCCTCCTGAAAGGGGTATTTTTCTCTTCCATGTCCACATGCACAGTCAGCACCCAAGACCTGTCACCAGGGCTCTCTCCTGACAAAGCACTCATCCCTTTCCTTGCTCAATAAACTGCAGCATCTTCCATTCAGGGGAAGGTTTAGATCATACCACAATCACGAGGGCTCGCCTGCGTAGCTGAATATTTTGTACTTCTCAGAATAGGTGGATTTTTACAGTTTCTCGGTGCTTTTCTGCCTTTAGAGAGCCCAGAAGCTCCTTTGATTCACAATGGGAATATAGGGAATAATTGTTCCAGACTGTCAATAATATGGGAAAAGAAAGTGAGGAGAGCACAGAGCCAAAATTGGGAAGTGGCAGTCAGGCCAGGATGAAAGGTTTGGGGTGGGCAGCCCAGTGCATGTGGTTCACTTCCAAGGTTAGGAAAAAGAAGGGAAAAAGGAGGCAGCTGGTAAAATGCTTTCTTCAAGAGAAGTTTTAATTTCTTGGACTGACACACCTTCAGGTTTGTCCATTGTCCCACTATTCACATTAAACCATAAAGGCATCACCAAGGATACAGCCCAGTGTAGGTGTATCCACATGGATCTCTGCTTCAGCCCACTGCAACCCCTGGTAAAAACTCCCTGGGAGCCTGTAGCTCTGCTGGGCATTGGACCACTGCATCCAGCCTCCTGCCTTCATGCTCCAAGTCAGATTTTTCCACTGCTCCTATTCTTGCCTCGTGTATTTCTCAAAAAAACAGGTTTAGATCCAAAGGGGAAAGTCACAGTTTTGGTATGCTTTTGCCACACATCCACACATTACAAATATGGAAGAAAAGATTAAAATATTTCCTATTTCTGAAGTATTTTTACAATTCTCCAAGTGCTGGAATTCTATTCCTGATCTGCTGGATGTTAACTCCACCCAGAAGCAAAGAATTGGATGATTTTTTTTTTCCACCCTGTCTCTATTATTTCCTTAGGAGCCACAAGATGCTCTCCCCAAATGGTACAGCTTTAAAAGAAACTGGGAGCACCAAGTATCCATCTGGAGAATTAAAAAAAAAATACACTTGGTGCATTTTGGAAGCGAATTCCAAACAGCTGAAGGATGCAGCAGGAGGGAAATGAGAGGCAGCCACTGTAGGTTGACAGAGGAGAGGCAGAGGAACCATCAGCTACAGGAGCCACATAAAAGACAGCAATCGAGAGCTGAAACACTCACGAGAGATAGAAAAGATACAGGATTCATTCAGAGCAGCACGGAATGTGTGTGCTGGGGTGGCTCTGGCTGGACCAGTATCCAGCCTCTTGGCAATTTGGTTGGAAGGAAAACATTGAGGCAAGGAAAGCCCTTCCCCAGCACAAAGACAGACCTGATGTGTCCCCTCCCCTTCTACAGCCCGTTGCAAAATTGCCAGGGGGGTAAATGAACTGGCACGTCTGGGGAGGCTCTGCCCTCTCAGTCCCAGGCAGGAACTCAGGGAACTTTCCTGAATGCAAGAAGTTAAACAGTGAAACAGAAACAGGAGGGGCTGAAGTTTCCCGAGCTGTTCCGGAGTCTGACAAACCTCATTCCCATCATCCCTGTGCAAAGCCGGGCTCTAAATCCCCTCCCGTGGTTTAGAGAAGATCGCTGCAGAACCTGATGGTCGCTGCTCCAGTGTCTTTACCTGAGCTGTCAGGTTTGGTACGAGATTGAAATAAGTGGGAAAAGGAAGAAAATAATATAAATTATAAAGACTATTTTTTATGAATTTATCCTTTCAGGGCATGCTACAGCAGACAGAAGTGAGCAAGTTTCAGGTGCTTTGGTCCTTGGTCAAGAAAATGATCTATTATTCTGCTCCTGGTGACAGGTGCTGCAGCACCAGCTTGGCTTTGGTGGGGGTTATTATGTTCCTCAACAGGGCTTTATTCAGTTCAGAGACAGTGAGTCCCTTAATTTGTATGAGCAAAAAATAACTGAAAGACAGCAAGGCAACACTGAGGTCTGTAGTGCCCAAAACCCAGGGCTCTGGACCAACAGGTCCCTGGGTTTAAACACCAGTGAGATCCACTGAGGACTCCAACCTGATCTCACACCCAGGAATTTAATAGACACAGTTCCAGTGGCTCATCCACAAGTTTTTTCTTTTCCCTCAAGAAGTGGCATTTTGTTTTATAAAGACATTCAGCCTTTATTTATAAAACTTGTGAGTGATGGAGCATCTACCATATCCCCTGGCAATTTTCTCCAATGGTTAATTACTGTGACTGTCAAAACACACACTTCAATTCTCATTTGAGTTTCTTTGCCATCAGTTTCCAGCCATGGAACCTTGCTCTATATTATTTTTTTCTCGTTCAGCTTTAGAGTCTTTTACTGTCTCTCATCCTTCCCTGAGTTGGTATTTGTAGATTATGACCACACTGTCTTTTAACCTTTTCTCACATAAAGGTTGGTTTGAACTCTTTGGCACCTGATAAAAGATTATCCTAATGCACTTCTGAGAAGCTGCAGAAAGGGACAAGGACTGAGGAGTGAGGGACTGTACATATATGAGAAAGGCAATCAATCCCTAAAGAATGACTTCCCTCATCGTATCTGTGCTGCCTTTTTACATATTGCCTGAACAATGGTCATTTAAACACGCAGAAGATAATAGTTTAGAAGTCAAAGACATAAAAACACCCCCAATAGTTTGCCTGTTGGTCAAACAAATGGGCTAAATTGAGTTCTCCTTGTTAAGCACAGCACTGCCCACACCATCTGAGCCCACAAACCATCAAAAGAAAGGTTTCACAGTAACTCTTGTGCCTGGATCACTGAGCCCCCAAATCCCATCCTCTCTCTGGAAGCAGAAGAGAGACTGGATGTGCCCCCCTCCCCGAGAGCCTTGTTCCTTCCCCTGATCCCAGGGAGCAGCTTCCAATTCACTGGCAAAGCACCAACTATTACCTTTTTAACTCGTGCATTTTCAATACATACAAAGAACATGTACAACAAGGTTTTGCTGTGGTCAATAATCCCTGAAATGATGTTTTCAACAAACCTCATTTCAAGTCTAGATCTGGAGTAGAGAAGTGATTGGATGAAAGGCCATTATATGACTGCTGTAATTTATTCTGCAGAGAGCTAAAACCACCAATTATCTGACATGAATGACACCACTTCTTTTTCTTACCAACACAAAGGTGCACAGTATCTATTTTCTGAGATCTAATTTAAATTTAAAAAAAAAAACCCTATGTTTAAATGAAAGGTGGTAGATACAAACCAGCTTAAATCAGAAATACTGAGCAGGAGTGAGAAATCCAAGCCAAGGTGGGCACTCCATCCCTGGCTCCCCCGGGTTCTGCTTGGGCTCCCACTGTATAAAATCAGAGGTGTTTATTTAAGGGGCAGTGTCCTCTGCTGTATTCCCCATCCACAGCACCTCTCTCTGGCTGGGGAAACTGGTGACCCACTTGCTGGACCAAATTAATTAAATCCCACTCGCTCATTAACACCAACGAGAGAGCGGCTGCTTATTTTAGAACTGCAATTATTTCCCATCCTCTCCTCCAGAAGGACCCCGGCACCAAGCAACTATTTGTGTGGGGTTTGTGACGCTCCCCAGGATGCTGAGGCTTGGTGAGAAGTTTTGCAGCACCAGTTTGAGTCCAAGGAGTGGTCAAGTGTCTCTGGGGATGGTCTGAGCCATGCAGGGAGCTCAGCTGATGCCTCAGCTGTTAATTTACTGCAGGGAAAGGCTACTGCTGCTGTATTCTGGTTTATGGGAAACAAGGCACCACCTTTAAACTGACAAATGTGAGTGACATGGGAGGTGTTTGACAACATCTTGCCAGCTTGCTGCAAGGGGATGGAGGAGAGCAGCCTGGATCATAAAACACTGGCTTTAATCTTCCACCAAAAAAAAAAAAAAATTTACAAGCAAGAGCAGGAAGATAAATATAATTACAATACCCTGAAAAGCTCTGTACATATGTGCATCTATTTCAAATATTCACCAGGGGAATTGCAATGGCTTTGTGCTGTGGCAGGGTGATACCTTCAGCTCTGAACAGGCAAATCCAACTCCTCCCTTCAAGGAGTGTTGTCAGATGGTTTGGAGGGAACAAGTTGGAGGGAGAGTGAGATTCACCTGTCTCATGTTTGAACTTCAATGCTGATTTCTGGAGCTGGGTATAGGACAGGGAGTAAGGCTGGTAGGGCCCTTCTGTACCAAATTCAACATCTGAGCAGCCTGTGGCAGGGTAGGGAAGGGCAGCACATGAACAGGAGCTCAGGAGAATCACAGCCATCCCCTTGCTGGCTCTCAGCATGTTCAGAGTGTGCTGAGGATCCCACTGACCTGCACACCAGCAGATAACAGAAATTAATGTCCAACCTGGCATTTTGAAACCTCTGGATTAAATGACATTATCATAAATCCACAATGTTGCTTTTAAATGTCATTAGCACTGCTGTTGCTTCGGGTCAAACCCGAGTCTGAAACCATAAACAATCCAAAGGAAAACACTAGTGCTCAGAGGTGAGAACAATAGCATCTCTGGGATAGGGATATACAATTTCCTAAACTAGTTTGAACTTATTGCAGCAGCTCCTATTTATCTTGTACAACGACTTCATAAACTCCAATTCCGGGACTAAAACGAAGGCAAACACTTTTTTATGGACTGCCTCAGTTCATTTAGTCCAATTCATCATAGCTTTGTTGATGTAACTTGTGAGTGAAGCCGTTCATGCCGCGCGGGTTTATACCAGAGCAGTCCTTTAGGGCTGTAAGTGAGATGACTCCGAGCTGTCACTTTCTTCTCCCGATGTTTTACAGCCACTGCTGCTGCTGTAGGTGGTTTCTGCTTTTCCTATCACGGTGACATCTGAGTGCCGCTTTCAATGAGGCCAAATGGCCAAGTTCTAGCAGGTTTTGGACACTGGGAATTAATCAAAGTTCAACGTTTATGTCCCGCGCTCATTCATCAGCGGGAGCAGCCAACGCCGCTACAGTGAGGACACCTGGGTTTTCCTGCTGGTTTGCTTTCCCAGCTCTGCAGAATCGGGGAAGTTTGGTCACACAGAGCCAGTTTGGACCGGCACAGCTGGTCCTGTTTAGCATAAACCCCCTCAAATTCCCTGTCTGATCTCGGGCATGTCACCAACCTGCCTGAGAGCCAGTTCATCAGCTGGGAGGAGGTATTGGTGACATGCAGAGCCCTGTCTGCCGAGTTAAATGCTGATTATTTTAACCCTTTCCCGTACAGGTTAGTGAGGTTTTTGGCATCCTTCTTTACCGGGACAAACTTGGAACATTTCCATTTTACCTTTACCATATGTGCTTTCAGAAAACCCACATGGGGGTGGGTGATGATGCAAGAAGAGGCACCATGCAGTCAGTTAGAAGGTAACAACTTCTGGAAGCTTTTCAACGTACAGATTTGATGCTTTTTTGGCATTGGATTGCTCCTGCTGGGAAAGCGCAGGAGGAGCTGGGACAGAGCAGTCTGGGAGGTGGTTGCAGCTTTCCTTCTCCTCTCCCTGCTGCGGGCAGGAGACAAAAGCGATGGATGCTCCCGTGATTCCCAACTCCCTGGCGCACACACTCCCTGCGCTGCTGATCTGCAACATATTGTCTCTGACTCACTGGCGTTCCAGGAGCGGAGTTAGCACGCTGTGAGGAGGCAGGGATGCCTCGGTGGTGCCCACACTGCCAAACCAGAGCCCCGTGCCAGGCACCGCGTTATCCACCCACGGAAAAATAGGGCAACGGCGTGCGCAGCCCTGCAAGCACATGCTGAAACCCTGGAGAGATTTAACTCATTAAACGTGCCCCGTGTTGGATGGAGATGTTATCCAGCCCACGGTAAAGAGGGCTAGAAAATAGCTGTGGCACAGTTTTAGAGTGGCTGCTATTAAGATGTTTTAAGGAGGGCGAGTGAGTGAGTTTGCGTGTGCAAGTGCAGGAGAGAGGGAGAGAGCGCGCAAGCAAGGGAAAGAAATATTGCATGAAATAAAGAACCAATTAAAGGGGGGGACACAGTCTCTTCAGAATGATTGGCTCTGTCTAAGCAGGGAACTGGAGCATTTAACCTTTTGTTTGTGTTTCACCCAAACGTTGCCTTGCTATCTGCTGGGGTCACAACCGGGTCACAGCCACAAACCATCGTGGCCGCCGTAAATCACCGGGGCCGGGACGCAGCCAGTGCCCGGGCTGGCCTCCACCGAGCCCTTTCCAATATGCCTGTCACCCCTGGAAGTGGTGTTGGGCTGGCAATCAGGCACAAATAGGATTTTGGTTGCAGCGGCTGCCATTTGCTTCTGGAGGATTGGAAGGAGTCCAGATGTGAGCAGAACGGATTTTGCAGTGGCGCGGGCACTTCTCCATCAGTTGGGGCCCACGGCAGAGGTTATGTCAGCTTTACAACAGGATTGATCTGCCTCGGGGCTCATGCTGGGAGAAAAGTTGGCACCTGGAGGCTTCATCCAGGAGAAAAATGAGAAGCCTGAATCCTCCTTTTGGAGGAGCTTCAATTCTAAGATTGTATTTGCACATGAGTTTATTTTTAAATCGGAATTTCAGTGTGTGCATAGGATACAAACATAAATTGTTTACTCTCTGGTAAATAATCCTCAAACCCCTCACTCTGAAAGGGAAGCAAAACCAAAGAGGCAATTATAATTATTTAACCATTCACAGCCCAGAGGTGGGTCCATTGATGAAGCACAGCTTCCTTCAGGACTTGCAGCTCTGAGCCTGACACACAAAAGAGACTGAAAATCTGATGGAGTAAAGGAGACTGGGACATCCCTCATGCAGGATAAGCCAATGGAGACACCCTAAGCCACAAACTCATCCCTGTGTCCCCCTTGCAGCTCTGACAGGTGGCACAGGGCTCCCCACAGCCCAGCCCAAGGGCCAGTTAAGAATTCTTTCCCCCCAATAAGCCCAGGATACAATGAAGAAAGCCCTCACCAACCCTCAGCCACATCTCCTGTCTCATTTAAAAGCAATTTTGCCATGTTTTGCCCATCCACCAGATGCCAGCATCCTCTTTTNCCGCTCATCCCACTGACGATCTCTCCACAAGGAGCTTAAGCTTATTTACCTTGTAATCAAATAAATTGTTTCACTCCATCTCTCTGGGCTCAAGTCCTCTGTTTATTTCCTCGCACTTGAACCACCGAGCGCCGGCACAGCGCGGCTCCTGCTCCCGCTGCAAACCCACGCACCAAAACCAGCGCGAACACGCTCATCCTCTGCGCCCACACCGCCAGGCAACAGCCTGACCTTCCCGGCTGCACACTCAAACCCCCTGTTCCTCTGCTCTTTGTGTGCCAGCAATCACGTGTGCCACCCACGCCCTGCTGCCTGTGTTGTGTTGTGCTGTGCACACGCTGGATTTGGGACACTGACTCATCCCAAGGTCATGTGCAAACTCTTTTCACGGCCAATTTAAGCACAGGCACACAAACGCCGTGGACAGCTCTGCTGCTGTTCTTCCTCGCTGCGTGTCCTTCACCCATATCACAGGCACTTTTTTTCCCTCAGCTCATCATTTGTGTATTAACTCTCGATTAGCTCAGAGCTGGCCCAATTTCTCTGCCCCCCTGCTGTAGCGCGTTAATGGAGGATTTGTACCGGCAAAGCGAAACGGCCTCTTTGCCCAAGAGGCTTTCACTTAAACATAAAGCCAGAGCAGGGGGAATCTGTCAGACACTGCTCCCCCCACCGTGCTTCCACCTGCAAAGTGGAGGGGTGATCCTGGGGAAGGGCAGCCTGTGGTTCATCCCATGCAGCTGTTTTCTGCTTCCATACATCCTCCTTGCCTGCTCTTAACTATTTTAACTTTCAAAACCACAAGCAAAATGAAACAAGTGCAGCACAGCCTCCAGAAACAGGTCTTTGGATTTTGCATAGAATTCGCATTTTCATAGAATCACAGAATGGTTCGGGCTGGAAAGGGCTGCAAAGACAATCTCATTCCACCCCCTTCCCATAGGCAGGGACACCTTCCACTAGACCAGGCTCCAAGCCTTGAATGTTTCCAGGGAAGGGGCAGCCACAGCTTGTCTGGGATGGTGCCCATGAAGGTCCTGCTGTAGCCCAGGAACACTGAGCAGACCAGGACCCTCTTCCACTCCCAGGACTACTTTATTTCTGGAGGGAGATACTACTGTACTCACATCCTTGTGCCAAACCTCCTCCATCCAACCAGGGAGAGATGAGGGACCTCTTGGAGACCAGGGAAGGGGAAACCTGGAGTTGTTTAACATCATCTAGATCAAGGAGGTCCTGATCCATACAAGTGTTTCATGCTTTGCCCTCTCTCAACAGAATGATGTGAGATGTGATGCAGGATGGGGAGGACTGTCATGACAGCCTGGGACACTGCAACAGTCACACACTGGGATCAAGAGCATGGAACTGGGAAACTCCCAGCAATGCCCCAAAACACAGCACTGAAGGATGGGCTCTAGTCCTGGTGTCAAAAGGCATCACACTCCAAAACTCCCCAGAGAGAAGGAAACTGCCACCTGCCCACTCCATGCCCTTCCACAAATACCAGCACACACAAGGAAACATGAAATAATATAACTTCCAGTATCAGCCAAATCCAAATAAAGGGAAAAGCAGAGCCAAGCACACAGCTGTGCTCTCAGGCAGAGGGAGAGGGCTCTGCTGGTTCAAAACACCCAGAAAAACCAACCCAGAGGTCCCGGTTCAACATCGCAAGTTAAATGTGGATCTAGTTCTGTTCATGCAGATTCTTCACTTATAAAAAAGAGACAACCCACCCTAAACATTCCTAATGTGCATTGCTAACTGCACACTGCCCCTCCAATCATTTGTATGACAGAGAAGGAACCTAATCCTGAATCTGAAAAACTATGTGATGGAGGATTTACAGTATTAGAAGGCAAACAGTGGCAGGTGTAATTAGGAGAAAAATTTGTCATGCTCTTGACTCTAGGAGAGAATGAAAGGTCTGGAATAGCAATCTCCCAAGTGTTTACCCAATGTGAGCGCACACAAGATGGAAAGCACATTTCCGACCACGGACAGATTAATATTTGATGCCAGAAAGAGAAATGCACGCTGTTCATGTTTATTTAGGATATTGTGAAATACAGTGAAATTTGCAATTTTATTGGATTCAGGGGTTCTGTGTTTTTGAAAAGTCCTAAGCTACTGTATGTTGGATAAGAAGCACATATGTTAGGAGTTTAGACATGCCAGCTGCAGGGAATGAAAGGGCTTCCCCTCCCCCTAATTTTAAAGAAGATAAAAAAAAAAAAAGAGAGATATAAAAAGATTAGCCGCAGGATAAACTAGGAAAACTCCACTGAGCTTTCTGTGTCTCTTAATACTAATTTTAGTGGCTAGAACTGACACAAAGGAAAATTATATCTGGGTTACTTTGTCAGCCACTGCAACTCTGAGACAACTCTGAGACGTGGTGTTAAAGCAACACACTCATCTCATGGGCCAGGATGGGACCCACCTTTGGGGGTGCTTTGCATTGTCCAACAGGGCTGGACTTGAGGGACACATGGCCATGATCACATCCCTGCTCTGGGAGGAGTTCCAGAACTACAGGCATTTCTGGAGCTTTTCTGTGTTAGGACAAACATCCAGTTCAGCTCCCAAAAGCTTTGGGAAGAACTGCCACCCCTTCCCAAGCAACACCTTGACACTGAGGTTACACCAAATGGATTCCCAGGACAATGACAACAAATAAATCAGCAGTACAGGGTGTGAGCAGGGTGTAATTTTCTTTGTCTGCCCTCCCACTGAGGTGAAGACATCACACATGTAGCCTGCTCTTCTACAACCTGGATCCCCCAAAAACTGCCCCTATCCATATACCCCAACAACTCCACTGCTCTTTGGGTACTTCAGAGACCTTCCAGGAATGATTTTCATACAGAACTTAAAAATTTGATCACTCACAAAGAAAAACAACCAAAAAAAATTATATGGATGTGTATAAACCATGTACAAACCCTTGTGCATATCATGACCCTTCAACAGAGGATCCTGGTGTCAGGGTTGGATTGTAGCCATCCACCGCTGGTACATGGAAACACAGGAATGGGAATAGTGAGCAGGTCTCAGGAAAACCAGGAATAGGACTAGACAGCAGGACTCAAGCAGCTGTACTTTGTGCCCCCTGCACAAACTCATGTCCCCTCCAGTGCTGTGTGATGCACACACCTCCATACCTGCCCCTTCCCTCCCTCCCAGCTCAGGGCCCTGAAAAAGCAAACTCTGTGACCTGCTTTTCTGGAGTTTTATAGTGCTAATACTGGGATACAACCTAAATTTCAGCACTGGAGTGGCAGAGGTTGGGCTGGAAAATCAGTGCTGAGTTTTCCAGCCTGTCCCTGTGCCAGCAGCTCCTGCAGCCACACAGCACATCCCCGTGTCACCAGAGAGTGCTGTCCCCAAGTTTGCCCAGGCTTTGTCCCCAGAGACACAGACTAAGCTTTTCCAGTGGTCTCCTCAAAATTACAGCTGGGCTGGTGGTGATATGGTCATATGTTAGAGCTAAAAGGAAACCAGGATACTCTGTGTGAGGAAGAAAGAGGCAGTTTGCTTCTCTCATCCCTCTGCCCAGTTGTGAGCCCAATAAAAGGGATATATTATTCTCCTACACATCATTGGGCAGGAGAGGAAGTGTGTGACAGTTTCCATATTCCCCACACAGCCTGGGTAGGGAAGGAGGATGGGAAAATTCTGCTCTCCCACTCAGCAGAGCCGGGGTACCCTGTCACCTCACACTGATCCCTCACACACAGACATGGGCTGCAGCAGCAGACAAGGAATTTGTAGCTGGAGAAAGGACTGGAGCAGAGGGAAGGGGATGGAGAAAGGAATAAAGGTGAAAATACACAGAGGGAGGCAAAACGTGGAAAGGAAAGATTTGTGCAAAAAGGCAAGGAAAGAATAAATGGTGAAAGTAATAAATAAAGCAGGTTAATGAAAGAGGCTGAAAAAAGAGGTAGAGAAATGTTATCATTGTAGTGCAGAACAAGAGGAGGGGAGGGCAGAGCAAAGGGTGAGGTGGGAGGAAGAACCTGTGTGAAGGTTACTCGGCACTTTCATCCATTTCTGCTCCGAGGACCTTCCCTGCCATTAAAACGCGTGAAGTGCCCAAAGGGCGCAGGGGCTGCACGACCCTGAGCCAGAGCAAGTGACCCAAAATGGTGAAAGCAGGGTCAGTCCTTTGTGAGAGGAGACACCTTTCACAGCTCTTGAGACAACTGAAATATGAGCAAACCCAATTAATTAGCCCAGGGATGGGCAGCAGGTAGAAGGGAGAGGCACGATATCCGTGTGGCTTCACGGCTCTGTCGCTGTGCTCCAGGATTTCTTGGTGCTGTGCTGAACCCTGGGGTACAGTTAAAAAACTCCCTGAACTTCAGGAATGAAAAATACTCTGACTCTCATTAAGGACTGTACTGTCTGTGAGCTTGTATCACATGCACAGACCCCAATTCATTTATATAAACCCCCCAACCCACATTTTATACAGCTGTGTATGTGTATGTGTGCACACTGAGGTCTCCTAAGAGGTTTGCATGAAACAGACTTTTCCATGAACCCTCTGCAGCCAAAATTAGTATGAAAATGGAGGTGTTTCATAAAAGAAAGATATGTGGATGCCCGTAAGTGCCATTTTATTTCTCAGTGAGAGGATAAAGTGTTTTTTCCTACATAATTTTTGATGTAGAGGCTAAATTAGGCCCGAGAAGAGGGACAATACAACTTTAAACATCATTAGTATTCAGTCTACGTAAGCCAACCAACAGCAGTTATGTATTTTTGCAAGTATGCATATAATTTATTGTGGAGAACACAATTTACATGGGTAGTCGATGCCTGTTTTATAGCCTCACAAATAGATGTATGAACTCAAGCATATAATGGCTCAACCAGCAGGCGCAAATACGTTCTAAATCTTCTAAATGTGCTTCACAAAAATGTAACTGAGGAATATAAAACAGATCAATTCTTGCATGTTATATATTGGTTTTTGATTTACAAATCTAATCTGGGAAATTTCTTTAGAAATGAGTGGATTTTTTTTTACTGAACTTCTTCTTTTACAGGATTGTGCCAGTCCAATCCTTGAGGATTCCCTCCTGTATGTGACTGGGTTTAGAGGTTTTTTATTATTATTTTAATCTATGTAGAGGATACAGTATGTATTTGTGGCGTTTCATTTCATGGCTTCCTGTGTGTCCTAGTGCTAATTTCTGAAGAAAACCCTTTTCTGTTATTTACAAGCTCGTAACACACAGTGTGCTTTATCTGTGCTGGCCCTAATTAGCTTCCCAAAAATAAAAGGAAAGGGGGGGGGGAAAAAAAAAAGGAAAAAAAAGAATAAAGCCCCAAACACATTACAGTGTGGATCCTTGCACATCCTAGAAAGTTGGCAGTTTCATTTCTAATTCAGGTGCAGGGGGAAGATAAAATCTGGGTGTCTGGAATAAAACACATTTCTAATGGGATGGAACGACAATCCCTTATTACCTCCCACCATTTTTCTCATAGTTTTGCTCCAAGTACAGCAAATCCCTGTGCTATATTTTTTCATAATGTATAGCTTGCTATTACCTCTCAAGAACAATTTTTATAGAGAGGGTGCCCTGTTCAATAGATCTGTAGTGTCTCCAAGGGGGAATTCACATAGGGTTTTATTTATGGTTACACTCAACTGTACCATGTTGCCAAGCTTCCCCCTTTGGATTTGTCAAAAAAAATATTCCTTTCTCCACCAAAGCCTCTGCATCACATGGGTATTAAGATATAAAAGAAATAATTATTTTGCCCTTTTTAAGACCCTTATAGCACTTGTCTGATATAACATCAAAAGAATAATAATAATTAGAAGAACAAAGTTGGATGTTTTAATATCAAAGAATGAATATTCCAAAACACAGGTTTTGCTTTGAAGCCTGGATTATCTGGAATCTCCAGAAAGATGATTGTTGCTGCCTGATTGTATGTTTGCTGACTTACATATGAAGCATTTATCTGTCTCCAAAGGTTTTTGGCATCATCTTGGCTGATACCAGAGCACAAACAATTTAATTATATCACACCCCTCAAATATTCTTTAATTTAGATTTAATTTTTAGCCTTTCTACACACGCCCTGATATTTTCCTTGCAACTAATTATAAACTAAAAAAATCAGAGGAACTTAAACCCAAAAGAAAAAATACACTTATCATTAAACAAAATAAATCCCACCTTGTGCTGCCCTTTCCTCTGGCATTAATTTCCTGTGTCATTTTGGGTCCCTGTCTCTCACGTGGGTATTGGCAGAGATACACAATTAATCCCAGTCATTATAAACCACTTTTGGGAGCAGAACTGGGGCATTCAGCCCCCAAAGCCCTGCTCACCCCAGGCCCCAGGCCCCTGGCACCAAGGAAAGGGGAGAACAAAGAGGTTTTTCTGCTCAAGGTGTGGCCAAGGGCACAACCAACCTGCTGTCCAAAACTACTTGGAGTGACAGAGCTATGGGGGAGCTCAGAGCTGCAAAATAATTTACGAGCCAGACATGGAGGAAGAAATAAAAAAAAAAAAAAAAAAGAAAGAAAAAAGCAATGTCATTTAAGGTCTTGGAGATGTTTTTGTTTGGGTTTCCCTGCAATTTAGAACCCTTTGCTCAGAGTCATATTGACAAAAATAAGCAAAGACTCAAATATTCTGTAAATTTTGCTGTTGTTCTCCTGCAGGAGTACATTAAAATACTTCTTTTTCCACAGGGAAAACTACCTGATTTTCCAGAAAGGGGATTTGTGTTTCTGGTTTTTTTACAGTACAAAGCCTGCAGCTTGTCTGTGGCAAGATCAGTGTCCCAAGTGGCAAAAGTTCTGAGTGAAAAGGGAAACACTCTCACAACAATGATATTTCATACCACAATGCACACATTTAGTTACCACAAAACAGCTGTAGATTGTTCTTTCCATTATTGTAACCTCTACAGCATTTTCTCTCTGCTAAAGATGACACTGGATGTTAAACTGGCCCAATTCCCATGAAAATCCACCTAGTAGAGCCCAAAATACCCACTGTACTTTCCAGATACAGGGTTAAGGTTTTATTTGTCTTTGCTACTACATGAAATTCAGAGTCAGCAGATCCCCACGATCTTTGGTGTCTTCCCTGGGCCTTTGTCAAGACAAGGACACTGGAAAATCACTCTCCTCTAGCAAAACCTTGTGCAGCACTGCACATGGCTGGGCTGGACCTGATGACCAGGCTCAATTCTCTGCTCCAGAACAGCAGCAGCAATTAAGGAAAATTTGGCAAATTAAAAAACCCCAAGTCATCCACATCCCTATTTCCCTGATCACTGAGCAGAGTCTGCACTGGTGAGAGCAGCCCTGAAGGTCAGAGTCCTCAGAGATCACAGGCAGCACGTACTGAGGTGCTTTCAAGGTGGATATTCTTACACCAGGAGTTAGAGGGAGCCCAAACTCACTCCGTGGAAGACACCAAAGAACCCCCACGACAACTCTGAACAGAGACATTTAAACAGAAAAACACTAATAGGTCATACCCAGGAGGAAAAACTCTTTGGAATGTTAAAATGGGTAAGATGATGAAGTAGTACCTAGAGACAGTGCTGCTTAAAATAAAAAATGTAAATGTTTCTATCAAAAAAAAAAATTGTCAGATCACCTAAGGATAATTCCCTAGGGCCAGCCATAGCAGCTAAAGCAGTGAGAGAGCTCTCTCCTCTGGAAAAGCAGGCTCATGGAATGCCTGGGAATAGCAAGTGACTCAAACACAGCCCCAGCACACTGGGAGCTCTCCATCCCAGGGCATGGGGGGGGCTGCTGCAGGGGAACCCCAGCCCCAACTTTCCCATTACTGCAGGTTCTCACTTTGTCCACTTGGACATCCCAGAGAGTCCCAGAACTGTGGGTGGAAAGGTGTTTACATGGCACAACCTCAGTGACACAAAGCCTCTGGGTGATGCTCTCATGCCAATGTCCTCAGCCTAAACCTACTGATTGTAATTAGTAGCTGCCCCCAAAGAGCCAATATGAACATATTCCTTTTGTTAAATTGTTAGTGCTGCTACCCAGTCACTGGAGATGGGGATCATCCAGCCCAGGAGTTCTGCAAATATAGGTTTAGAGGTGGGAGTACAACTGGAGTGAAATTTCTAGCCCAAGGTACGTGGAGCATCCCCACTCCATTTTAATTGATCCTGCCAGGCAAGATGGATTATCTGTGGAAAGGCATATTAACACTGGAGAAGTAAACAAGGATCTCTGCTGGCAGGAACCAGCCATGCTGTAAGGGAGTAGTGACTGCTTTTAGAAAGGACAAAATGCTGTGGAAATGAGAAAATCGGGAAAGTTTTGAAAAAATCTTTCTGCAAGGAAGGTGAGAAGGATGGCTTGGAAGGAGGGTGGTGCTTCAGTGCAGGTCCCAGCACAGGCAAAGCCCAGTGAGCTCTGGCTTGTAACAGTGCAGGGGACAGTTCCACTCCACAGCTCCTTCCAGGGCTTGTGGAAGGATCAGACCAGTAGGAAATCCACCAGGATACTCAAACTCCCACTGCAGAGCCCATGAGAGGTGAGTCCACTGCACACACCTGGCTCGGGGTCTCTTCACAAAATAAATTTCAGGAAGGTTGATGGGCTTGGTAAGAATTTGAACAGCCTCAAGCTGCCCAATGGGAAGTCACAAGCTGGATTTATACTGGGAGATCCCAGCACACCCTCCAGGCTCTGGGTCATGGTGTATCTGGTGGTCACACTTCACTCTCATCACCTATTTCCTCCTTCCCAACTACAGCTTTGACAAAATGCTACAACACAAATTACCTCTATTTATGCTTGCAAGGGAGAAAACCACTTTCTTTCTCCTTTTAAGGCAGGCTAAAATAATACTAATGTGAAAAGACCCACACACAGGGTGAACACGCTGGCTGAAGTCACATCCTGTTCGTTCATTACAGTAACAAATGTGTTCGACAGTAATTATCCAAAGGGGAGAATTCCAAATCTTCTCATCTTGCTCTCTCCTAATTAATTAATAGTTTAAATGTCATCATGATGGGAAGTGCTCATCAGAAGCAGAATCTGCTGCCATGATTTACAACTCTGCCTCCAAAGGCTCTGAAGCAGTGGCACCCCGGGGTTAAATTTAATTCAAAAACGTAAGGCTCTTATTGTGCTCCTCACCAGTTTAGCACTGAACTCCCCCATTGAGTGAACGGTGTGAAGGGAAGATGCGGGTGAGCACTTCCTTCCCCTGGATTTTCTCTTTTTTTTTTTTTCTCCCCTTTTCATCATTAAGTTGGAAACCGAAAGATTAAATTAAAATTAGTCGTTTGTCAACTTGTTAGAGATTCGTTGCAGATGGCAGCTGAGGGCCCAGGCTGCTGCAGAGCCCAGCAAAGCTGATCTAAAGAGGGGCCCTGGCTCTTGGGGAGAGCCTGTGTCAGAGCTTCTAATCCTGGCAGGAAAGGGAGCTCAGCACTTCAGCCTGAGAACAATGAGGAAAATGCTCAGAGAGAGTGACATGGTCCTTGTTCCCAGCCAGCTCCCCCCATGCTCTGAGCATCTCACCAATTAGCCAGCACAGCTCCCCTCCTCTAGCAATTCTGGGCCAGAATAATTAGGATTTGCACTTAATGTAGCCTCTCCTGCTGCAAGAGGTTTGTCTGGTGTTTGCAACTGTGAGTGAAGTGCTGAGCTAAAGGCAGCACCAGGGCAAAGTGCCCAGGAGAAGAGACACCTCTGAGCCCAGCAAAGCCCTCCAGGGTGAGCTCTTTGTGGGCTCCCACTACAGCTCTCCAGGCAGCTCTTTGACCTGTGAGTCACCAAACCATGGCACAGATATATTTCCAAACCACTGGAACCAGAGCAGCTTCCATAAGCCTTCAGCTTTCCAACTGTATGGCCTCTGCACTGAGCCCAGACCCTGCAAGAGCAGGGGATTCATCCCAAAGACAGGAATCCAGAACAATTAACACATTCTCCACTCTTTGGAGGTTTGGTTTAAACATGAGTTTAACTAGAGAAACTAATAATATGCTTTTCAGGTTGCAGTGAAGAATCCTGTCCACGTCATCCCAAACTAAACCCTGACTGGATTATCAACAAGCATCATGTGTCCAGTGGCAGAGTCATCTCATGGGGACTCAACCCTCACATGGGGAAAAATATCTTCCACATTCAGAGAAGGCTGTGCAATGATCTGGGTTTTTGAGTACTGAAAGGCCAGCTGGGAATGTGATCTTCAGAAACTGCCCACTCCCATGCAGGCATCCAAATAACTGCAAGGAATGCTCAGCACCTTCAGAGAACTATCAGATACCCACCAGCTCTTCCAGAAAAGTAAGTACCCTGTGTCCTGCAAAGATCATTCAAGCTGAGCTCTGTCTAAGCTGACAGAGCTCAAATTTGCTGCTGCAGGAGGACGGGATTCAACCCAACAACAATAAACTACCTGAGATATTTAACTACAGCTGCCAGGCACGTGTCCCTCAGCAATGGACCGACTCCATTTGGCTCTGAGTCACATCAGCCTGCTCACCTACTTCAAAATACAGTATCCCATCCTCCCTCCCACCTTCTCTCACACATAGACACACAGTTGCAAATCTGTGAGATAGGAAAAGAGAAATTACAGATCTTTATTTGCCAACTTTGCACATATTCTCCCTTCCTCCCCCCCCCTTTCCATAAAACAACTCTTTTATTCCCAAGGAGGAATGGGGGGTGGGAGCTTGTTATTTTTCTATTTCAGATAAAAGGTTGGCAAAAGAAGAACCCGATTCATGTCATTGTATTTCCTTATTGTCTGCATTAACCTTCCCCATGGTTACTTGTTCTTTGTAATGTTACACTTGTCTTGCTGCAACACATGAATACCCGAGCCAATTTTGTCATGCAAATGAATTCAGTTGGATTGTAAATTGTGTGAAGGAGCATTAGTTTATCAGGAACCCGCCTGCATGCTGCACCCTACTGATTTCTCCTATTCACACCAAGAGTGCAATGTTTTCTAGTTGATCCTGAATGTCCATTCGAAAGCTGTAGGTTTTATTATTATGATTATTATTATTATTATTATTATTATTATTTGTAAGGACTTTTACATTTGCATTTACTTATTTATTCAGTCACAAAGCTGTATTCCTTTTCTAAAGCCTGATTTATATAATCAAAACCCGTGGCTGTGCCATCAAAAATGAAATATTACTGCAACTCATGTCTGTATTTATTGTAAGCCTGAATGGAAGCCTTGTACCCATATTGGTAAGGAGCAGACATTATAATCTGTGAGCCATCAGGTAGATAGTGTTGTTGGCATTTCACACTGTAAAATGAAAATATTTCTATTGAGGTCGATACCTGTATTTACAGTGACATTTCTTCAGCCAACCCCGGGGTTATCACCGATCTGGAAAGCCCACTCAGGACAGAGACACAAACATCACATCTACAGAGCAGCCTCCTCCCCTCCAGCTGTCAATCATCCCAGGAAAGGCACTGCAAGGAAATTCCTGAGCTTCCCTTAGTTCTCACCCAAATGCCTCAGTCCTCATCGAATTACATGTCTGTCTCCACCAGCAGTGTCTGCACAGCAGAGGGAAATGTGTCCCACCAGCCTCCTTAAGGCTGTGATCCCAACAGCTTTTCCCTAAGTACCTGCAATGCCCAGAACCATCCCCAAAACCAGCTCAAATGTTCAGCCTCCCCTTCCCCTCGGTCCCAGGTTTGTCAGAAAGTGCTGCCACAACTCTGCTTTAGAGCTGGTAGACCAAATCCATGATCTCATTTCAGTGCTGAGGACCAGATATCAACAGCCAACTCTTAGGCCTGCCATGATTTGTAGCGAGACTCAAAATTATCAATAAGTTGGTGGCAACAGCAGAACAACTTCCAAATCAAGAGCAACAAGCCTTATTGCTCCTCTTATCTCCCTGCAGACTAGGCACTATGTCACAGGAAGCTTCAGAAATGAAACTAGAATTCACATTTCCTCCCCGTTTTCTCCCAGTTATAGATGGGGCCAATACTCTGCTTGGCATCTGCTCGATCGCTCCCGATTAAACAACAAATACCAGGACTGACGTGTCCCTCACCTTCCAGGAGCTGCTGGAGGAACAGCA
>VYZS01044335.1:820-20914 GCA_013400695.1 Neodrepanis coruscans | reverse complement strand
TTATGAAGTAAGCAAATTAAACTAAAAACATGGAACAGGACAGGTGGCATGGAAAATGATTTTCATTTATTGGAAAAATTAAAAATTTTTCAAACTCTCTTAGTCTTACTTGTGCCAACTTGGGGAATTTTCACTGAGAATTGAAAATGGAAACATGTATTGCCATTCAAGGCAGATTTTTTAAAAAACTTAATAATTCCTTAAAGCCGAGCTTAATTTCAGTGAAAAAGGAGACATCCACTCAGAAGCACAAATTTACTTTACAAAAGTTCAACTTATATGAGTTTCCAAGACTTTTAAAGCAGAGAACTTATCTGTTTCAAAAAATGACTTGCTTCTACTTACTTCACGACAGTCTTTTTTTCTTTTTTCATAAGGCACTGAACTGTTTGCCATGTACTATATAAATCATTCCTTTTACTCGACAAATATTTTCCTGATTGTGTCTTTGGCTATCAGAAAGTCATAGAATCATGTCTAGCAAGACCAAAAACTCTTGTTTTATGTATAACCAGAACAGTCAAACAGAAGCAATCCACTATATTGCAATGATTAAATTTATTAACATTTTTATGTTTAGACAACAGGGGGTGTTGTAAGTGGTTTCATGGCTGTATGTAAGGCAATTAGATGAGTATAGTTTTAATATTGCTACATGTAGCAGCAGTCTGGAAAACACGTAACTTACAAAATACTTTCATCAATCTTTAAATAAATTTCTGTTTCGTTCAGGGTACGGGCTGAACCTGAAAGCATGATGCATGATGCAAAGCTCCCATTTTCAATTGTCCTTCTTCAGTTAATTAGGGTCATATAGGTGACCTTTCTCTATATCTTGGCAGGTAGTGAGAATGGCAAATGAATGCACCTTTTTGTACCACTTCTGGCTTAAAAATGAAAAATCTATTGCTAAGGACATCACCTCACACTCTACTCTTCAATTTCAAGTAAATGTTTTTTGTTTGGAGATATTATGAGAACACTACTCCTTCTCAGTCCTTCCAAATGAGAACCACATGCTGGTAACTTGGGATCTCTTGGAGAACAGCAATGCAGTTTCTGCTACATTTTGGCTATTTGCATTGACAGCTATCTCAAGGGAAGTAATGAAAAACTCAGAATGACAACTGTTCTATTACAAATATTATCGTTTTGGGAAACAGGTTGGAGGAGAACATAATGAACAAAAGTAATATTACCTAGCCTTTTATAAAAGGATTCCTTTCATCATGAGCAACCAAAATATATCAAGACAACCTAAACTGTGACAATAATTTATATTCCCAAGAGGACAGAGTTTTTGGCTAGAGGTAAGACTTAGATTTGTTTCATAAGTAGAGAAAGGACAGAATGACTAAGACGCATGTGTTTAATTTCCATTCTGACCTGCAGTGGGACTCAGGGTGTCTCTTTTTACCTTCCTGAATTTTAACTTGCACACCTATTGCCAAAATTCCACCTCCCCAAATTCCTTTCTCCTTCCCACCTTCGCCAAAATTATGCAAAAATGCCAAGCATTGGTAGCATGTGCAGATTGCTCTGCCCTACGATCGTGCAGTTGATAATACCAGATTTCCAAGAAGCAACACGTGTCATCATGTAATTGTGCATATATGCACAGAAGGATGTGTTTTGGTCCCACAGATAAGACATGACAGTAATTCGTTCTAAGTGCACTGGGGTTGACACCTAAAATACCCTTTGAGTATTTTTTTTTCCCCTAAATGGATCTCCTGCTTTTTCTCTTTAATCAGGAAAAAATGAGATGAAAACAACACTCTGACCTGACAAAAATTGTTGAATCCAACTTGAGCAATATTAGAAGGAATAATGTAAGACCTTTCAATCTGCAACATAAATCAGAACCACTTGAACTACCAAGCACTTGATAGCAGTGGCGTGTTAACACTTACAGCATAGACAGCACACCTTGGGGATTTCATTAAGCAATAGAAAAATAAAAGGAAAAAAAAGTAATAATAGTTTCTATTCTTGTGTCTTTAAATGACCATCTAGCTTATTCTCTTTTGCTTTGTTTAAGCAGTTTTCATGAGTGGGATTAATTTTTATTGAAATTAAATAAAATAAATTTTAGTAATAATAATAATTTAGCTACCCAAGATGTAAGATAACTAGAAAAACTAATTTAGCTTAATAACTTTTTGTGACATCTCCCTTTGGAACCATCTTATAAGTTGGAACACAGAATAATTTTTTTTTAAAAAAAGAAATTAAGAAAAATGAAACATAAATTTTCACAGACAAAAAAGAATGGGGAAAAATTTACCAAAAATATAGCTGTATTTTCCAGAAAAGGATAAGACTAAGCATAATGGGTTTTGCAAAATATGCAGGCTATCTGAAAATGTTCTGTTTGAATTAATTGGGGAAAAAGAAAAAAGGTGATCTAGAGCTGATGAAGCAAAAACATGCTTGTAATGAAAAAACAAATTTTCTAGTAAAAAAAAATTCTGTAAGATTAGATTTGTTTCCCTCATAGGTGTTGTGGTTCAGCTAACTTGATCTTTTCTGGCCACCATGAGGTCTGTAGTGTGAGGGATGGACCCTGCATGAAGTGTATCACTTATGCTTTGAGAGAACTAATCTATCTAGTAAAAATGAAAGCAAATGAAACATGAAAAATAATACATCAAGATGACGTTTCCTAAAAAACAATATTCAGGTTCATTATGGCTTTCTGGCCCAAAATGAACATCAAAGCTTTGAGTAACACTTTTTTTTTTTTTGTCTCTTTCCACCTAAAACACAACACCTGTATCTAAAAGGCCCTAGAAGTAAGAACAGACTTGAGGTACTCTTTGGATACTTTCTCTGTAAAAGCGGTGTCAGTGCTTTCAAATTTCCATCAGAGACTGAACCCAGGAAACTCTATACAGAACAAGAGCATGTTCTTGAAACAGCTCAACTCTTTACATGATGGGAAGGACATGACCAAACAAAAATTGCTCTGAGCCTTCGTTTAAACACTATCTACTACGGCTGGGGCTGGATATCTGTTTCTTGGCTACTTTAAATTGTTCCAGCAGTAAACCTCAGTTATGCTGTTTGCAAGTAGGCTGCAAGGTAAAGGCTTTGTTTTAATTGGCAGCGTAGTCCGGGACACAAAAAAAGACAATGTGAATGGAATAGGAGACACAACAGACCTACCACGGAGAAGGCTACAGTTGTATTGGCATAAACTACACTGACTGCTGCTACTGCTGACATTCCAAATATTTCCCCCATTTTTTCTCCTCTCTTTTATTTTGAAAAGGCTTTCTTGCCAATCTGAAACAGCTAATGAATAAGGATACCCACAAATATTTACTAGGGGTGATAAACAGCAGAAAACTCAATGAACGATCTCAGCTTATTTTTATGAAGATGAAAAGCTGTTCATGTTTGCCAGGTCTAGAAGCCTCAGGCCATCACCATTAAAGTAGTAAAGACATCATCAGAATAAAAGGAACTTAAAAATTGAGTTCTGGACCTTGTTTCCACAAAAAAATGTACCTTTTCTAAGCAAAAATATTAATTTCAAACCACATTACTAAAGCACACACAGGGTGGGCTTTCAGTACATTTGTCTAACAGGCAAATATAAGCTTGTGGTCAAAGCCATTTCCAAAAGGACCTTTCACTTCCTACCTGTGGAGACAGACAGAAGTAATACTATCTCTTTTGTTCTGATATGGAAGAGTTTGTGGAAAAGAAGGGCAGTGCATGAGTATTCACAGCTTTGAAAAGATTTTCCAGAACCAGAGAAAGTGCAGAAAAAATTTCATGAATGATTGTAAAATTACCATGCAAGGAGAAAAGTAATGGTACACTATCACAGAATTTCACAGAATATGCTGAATCAGAAGGGACACACGAAGATCATTGAGTCCAAGTCCTGGCCCTGCACAGGAGTATCTCCAAGAGTCACACCATATGTTTGAGAGTATTTTCCAAATGCTTCCTCAGCTCTGGCAGGCTTGATGCTGTTACCACTTCTCTAGGGAGCCTATTCTAGTACCTAACAACCTCTGGGTAAAGAACCTCTCTCTAATATCCAACCTAAACCTTCCCTGACACAACTTCAGGCCTTTTGCTTGGGTTCTGTCACTGGTCACCACAGAGAAGAGATCAGTGCCTTCTTCTCCTCCTCTTCCCCTCAAGAGAAAGCTGTAGACTGCAATTTGGTCTTCCTTCAATCTCCTCTTCTCCAGGCTGAACAGACAAAGTGACCTCAACTGCTCCTTATACAGCTTCCCCTCAAGGCCCTTCACCATGTTCATTGCCCTCCTTTGGACACTCTCTAACAGCTTAATATCTTCATTATGGCGCCCAAAACTGCACACAATATTCAAGGTGAAACACCTCTCTGGGGTTGGGGGTAGCCTGAGGCCAGGACAAGATGTGGACCTGGCTCAGCAGGGCTAAGGGGAGCTGGAGATCAGCCCTGCTGTGGAGTTGCTGGGGTGGGGGCTGGTGGACCTGTGAGCTGACACAAGGCTCTGGTTTGTGGGCAGTGTTTGAGGAGCCTCAGGAGTCTGGGCAGGGACATAGTGTACCAAGGTCATGACTCTAGAGGATATAGAATTAACAGAGAGGGATCATCCCTAGTAAAGCCCAAGGAAGCAGAATGTTCTCTATTTTTTTTAGTGAAAAATGAATCCCATGTTACTTTTTCCAGAAGATAGGATTTTGTTGTTGAAAACTATAAGCCCAGTCAGGGAACATACCCTTCTGGTTTTATAAGGTTTGATGATGTGTGGATCTCCTCTCCTGCTTGAGTTTAAGCCCATTTTCCATTCAGCCTAAATCAGGCCTACCCTGCATCAGAAACAAATAAAAGATTCCTTCTCTTGGTAGCAAGTCTATGTGGACAGTTAGCCAAGTTCAACTAAATCCAAGTGAATTTGTTGTGCTTCTGTTGACTTATGTTTGGGCTTTAACTTGAATTTAGGTTATACTGAGATGTAGTCCTGATGAGTTTATGAGATCAGGAAACCTTAAAATAACACATAATAACTTTTAACGCCATTTTCATCAGGTGTCAAGTAAAGACATTGTCACCTTTGCTTCATTTGAACAGTCTAATGAAGGAAACCAAGCAATAGCTCTTACTAACTGCTTGCAGGACATCTGACTCAGACAGGAATAGGAGTGAGGGAGATTAACAGAGGAACTTCCTCTTGACCGTTACATTACAAGGTGATCCTGGCCAGGGCATGTTTTAGCAGAACAGACTTTTTCCAAATGACTTTATGATGTAGGGCTCTGACTAGTCATGTGAAATGACACAGTTTGTGTGCGCTTTTGCTCAGACTCAGATAGAGAAATTATAGGTACTTAGTGAAGCAGTTGCTTATGAAGCCAAGTATTTTTGAGAGCTGGTAAGCACATTTACTGTACTGTAGCACAGGCGCCGGCGCTTGCCAGAAGCTGCTCTTCAACTGACTTCTGTGTTAGCAGACTGCCAACTGGGTTAATGAGACCAGGAGCTGGAGGGTTTTAAAGCTTTTTGGCCAGTCTTTCTGTGGCAATCAGTAGAGCTGGAATTGTCACTGCCCTTTGCATCATGGTAAATTGTTTTGTTACTGCAATACTTCCACTACATCCGTTTTGAAATGTTACAAAGGCTTCAGAATTAATTTTGGAAGTTTTTAGGATTTGTGTAATCATTTGACAACTTGCAAAATGGTGGATAGATACTGGCAAATGGTAATAGGAGGAATAGGAAATGTTGTTTAAAGATTGGAACAGATAACCTTTTAGGGTTCCTTCCAGCCTGTGTTGTTCGGTGTTTGTTAATAAAAGAAAGCAGAACATTCTTGGGAAAAGCCTGCAAAGACCCAGGACTGACATTACTTGAAATAGAATCACAAAATAGCATAAAATCCCACAAACTCACTTGCTCTGCTATGCATATGGACCCTGAGGGAGAAAGCAGATTTTGAAACATAGATTCTTAAAGGCCTGAAATGGAGATTTTCTTAATTCATATCTCACCACAGTAGCATATGAGACAGTTTAAATAACACAGTTGCAGCATGTTTTTCCCATGGCCCAGAGACTCTGCTTAGCTGTAATGTTCAAAATATCATGCTGCTGTCCTGGGCATTGAGTTTGAACTCATGGCATCATAGCTTCAGCTGTCAAAGGGACATGAAAGGACACTTCATATGCTGTCCTTGGCAGCAATGAGACGGCCCATTGTACCCTTCTCCTCACCTTGGATCCTGGATGACTGTTTGTACGGCAAAACTTATTTCTGTTTTGATTGTCTGAAAAATGATATTTTGGCATTTTTCCACTTTCATATAATGAAAGAAGCACTGTAGATATATTAGTTTTAAACCATGGCCTCCAGATATTATAGGTGCTGACTTCTCACACTTTCAATAATAGTTCACTTGAACACAAACTTAAAATTTCTGTTCCCAGTGAGGACTCCATGTGCTGCCAGCCACATTTTTTTTCTATCACCAGGACCTTCTTACGTCTTTAGGATATTGTCATAAATCATAACTAAATATTCCTCTTCCACCTTGCCTTTTCTTCTCCTTACTTGCCTCCAACTTGTGTTTCCTCAAAATTTACTTCCCATTTCCTCTCATTTTACCTGTCTTCTATTTTCAGCAAGACTATAAGTTTTGTAATGCTAAAAGATAGACTACTTATTTAGCGTTCCTTGTTCACATGTCCAAGTGATCTGCAAATTAGAAGAGGGAGAAGAGTGCTTAGAAGACTGTGAAGAATGCTTTGGATGAAATGCAAGCCCATGGAAGAAATAAGAGTTTTGCTGTTAGATTCAATATAATCAAAATTAGTGTTGTTTGTCCAAAGCATGTTCAATTTCCTCTTATTCTTGAAAATGGTATCTCTTGTTAGGGATGAATAATTTTAGATTAACTGTGTTGGTCCCTGGATGTTCTTTTTATCATGATAAACTGAAGAGGGCATAAGATAGGCCCCCCTCTTCCTCTCAGATTTTCCATTTCTGGCTTCTCCCATGCTTTTCAGCACAATATATCTTACAGCAGAATATTTTACTAGAGCTATATTATTTCATTGCATTTCCCTGAATAGTTCTCGTCCCACTGAAAAGGATGCTAGTGGTCTTTTTTTGACTGTTATTTTTTTATGACTTTGAAGACAAATAAAGCCTTGGGACACAAAGGTGGAGCAAATGTACCTTTGTTCCAAAACCTATACTCAAGATATTTGTCCTTTGTCTACTGCCTAGAGCTTCCAGTTTAAAATACAGACTCTGCATTACACTTTTTGATGAGTTCAGCATGCTGTTATCGGCAAAAATCTGTTTCATGACACCTATAAAAAAAAATAAATGTATTGACAGAAAAGCAATACCTCCATAAAATCATTTTAGAAAGGTTATCTGATAGGGAAGGCCAGGACATGTCCTTTTTCTTCTTTTCCCTGATTTCTTTGAAACCATCTCCATAAATACATCATTTACAGGAAACTGTGGATAGAGGTTATGCGAACATGGGTCCCAGTGTTTCACACTGTAGACACAAACATGTATCTGTCCAGCCTTATAAGATATTTTAGGCCAGATTAAATTCTTTTCTTCCTCTCCCGTATTTATTATTATCTGCTTTTTGACATTACTTGACCTACAGTCCATTGTCTGTGCCGGGCTTTGTTTATCTTTGGCTCACAGCCACCTTTGTTTTGTTTCAAGGTAGCATTGAAACAGAAATGCTGAGATAAGCAAAGCTAAGAAGTGCTTTGCTCCATCCCAACATCCCTGTGTAATAATAAGAAATTTCAGTATTCTCAGGACATTTGGCTATGCTACTACTAATAGAAGATTTTACAATATGGACTAACTTGTCCTTTTACAATATTTTTCCTATAGTGACTTTAAAGCACTTCATCTAGTTAATACATTTTTATAAAATAGGAAGACTGAGATATGAAATCCAAGAACAAATTAGAAGTAAGAGTGCAACAGGAATACTGAGAATAGACCAAATATTTCCTAACATAGCAGCAACCATTCTTATGCATAGTTTCAGAACTGGTTTAATTGCTTTGGTAGTATCAATTTAAGCTGTTCCCTGTTCTGGATGTGCATTTCTCTGACTCTTGTCATATTTTTATATTTTAGAAGGGAAGCAGTTTAGGCTCAGTATTAGAAACTGATAAGTGTATGTTTACATCTTAGTATCACTTCCATGTAGCCACAGCTATTAAAATGTAGCATATTTTTAATGATTTTGATACTTTTATAGACAATTAACTGTTAACAAGCAAATAAACAATGATTTTTGCAATCTGCCTTGGATCTTCAGCAATAAACCACTCCTCTCCATTCACATCTCTTGCGCATTAAAAAGTGAGGTTTTTAAGTGCTATTTGTCTCTGAGAAATGTGATCAGAATACCTCACTTCAACAGTGTCCAAATGATTGTGGAATAAAGATGCTTTTATTTCAGCATAGCATTTTGAATGGAAACTATTTCAGCATAGGTTTTTACTATTTGATGCACTTTTCTCATACAAACTCTATACTGATTTATTTAAATCAGTATTCAGATGTTATGTAAACCAAATCCCAGGCTTCTATTCTCAAAATATATATTCTCAATATATTCTGAAAAATATACATATATGAAATACATTCATATATCTCTATATTACCTTTCATTTATTTTAAGAGGTTGCCTATTTGTAAATAAAACATCACTTAGCCAATTCTGAAAATATTTTTTTAATTTAGAAGTAAATACAAAGTCATTTAACAGAAATATACAGCTACTCTTTTTTTTGCTTGGTAGTCAGTTCCTCTTTTGCCTGGCTGATTCAGGAATCCTGTGGGACAACCTTCTTTATAAAACATGGTGTCTGACTTCTCTCCTTTAGTGACTATGTTTGCTCCAGAAGTGTGCTTTGAAGAATAAACAACTTAGCTTTTCCAGATCTCCAAATCTGACCAATTTTGTGCTTTGGGCAAATAGTCATGTAGGCATTTATTTTATTAGACCTTGTTTATCTATCATTAACTGTTAGCTACAGATGAGCAGAGGACTGTGGTTTTGTTCTGTTGCTTTATTGTTGCTTTTAATATAAACAGCCTTTTGAACATCATGCTTCACCTTCCATGGGCTAGGGATACAAAAGAAAATCAAACAGAACAAAAAATCAAAACAAAGAAACCATACCAACGAAAAATAAATAATGAAACACATGACCTTTTCTGCATGGAACTAGCTGCAGACAAGTTCATTAATTAAATCATCCAAGATGAAATTTAATGGATAGTAAAATTTAGGCTTAGTGGTACTTTCTCACATTATTTGTCTTCTTTTATTTAAAGTATTTAAGCCTTCTCAGACTCTGTTTCAGACTAGTGATATTTTGAGTAACACATTCCAAATGACATGAAGTTAACTTTGGAAAATAAGCCTGGATCAGCCTGTGAGCCAGACATCTCTCCTATATCTGACTCCAAGGAAAATACAGACTTCTTCAGGTCCTTCATCTTCCAGAGTGCAAACGTAGGCCTTTAATAGGGACCAGAATATCAAGAACCTTACTAGAGTAAAGTTCTACGTCAAATTAAGCATTACTGTCCCTCAGGTATCTCTATAGTACTCGCCACTGAGAGTTAAACAGCAGTGGCAATGGCAACCTATCCTGGAAGCTTGCTCAGAAGAAGCTGGGTGTGTAAGGTTTCCAAACCACTTGCCAATCAAAACATGAAGGAAGAATGTAAGGATTGTATGGTTAAGAGAAAAGAGAATCTAAACCAACCTGGAAAAAAAAACAAACAAAAAAAAACAGAAAAAAAATATTAGTCTGAAAGAACTGGGTATTGATGCAGCCAAGTTGTGAGTATCAAATGGATGAATGGCTGAAGGCAGTGGGAAGTTTGGATTCAGTGGGCAGTAAATTTAGGTTGAATTAAGGTTTCAATTTAGGTTGAAAGCTGTAGGGTTTTTCATCCCCTATCTCTAAGAATTTTTTCCCAAACCAATAGGAGCTATGGAGGTTTGTAGGCATTGGACACATGTAAGAATACATTTTCTGAGGAAACATCATGTCATGTGCAGACCTGTGATAAACAAGAATCCCTGAGACTTTAAAGGAAAAGAACAAAGACAATGAGCTTTCTAGACCAGTTGTGCAGACACAGATCCTTCAGAAGAGTTTCAGATAAGGATACAATTCCTCAGATGAATGCCAAATCTTGTAGTCTCCTCTGTGGGGGAGTTTCAACAGCTGTCTTTTAACTCATTTTCTTTGGAAGCTGATATTTGCTCTAGAATGAAAGAAGCCAAAAATTCTGGAAGAGTTATTGCTGGATCTCAGAGGTCTGTGGAGAGAGACGCCAGCTGCTGAACTTCACTGACTGTAGCTGGTGCCTGAGAAACACTTTTCCCCTTGAGTCTCTCCATCCCTCCAGGAGATTCCCTCAGTATTTTTGCACCTCTTCTGAGTCCCTGTTTGGCCTCTCAGGGAATTCTTTGTAGCACACGCACACATACACACAAAAAACTATTCCAGGGATAGGTCAGCATCACCTTGGCCAGACGCAGTCTGTGCAGGCAGAGGTTTAAACACACCCTTCAGTATATACAGGATCTCGCAGGCCTGAGCATGCTGATCAGGTTAGCATGCCAATAGGGATGGTTGGCAAACTCTTTGCAGCCTGTCTGCAGGAAGAAGGGAGAAAGCACACCACGATAAAAGGCACTCTTAATTTCTTTGCCAACATTTCCTCTTTTTGCCCTGCTACCAGTCCAAATCCTCAGTGCCCACTGGAACTGAAGTTCTGATGCCTGTGGAGAGATGTCATCAGTGTCCAGTTGGGTACAAGTTCAGTGGGACTTGTAGGAACTTCTCCCCTTATGCAATGGATTCCTTCAGGTAGCAGCTTTGGACATTATCTCCCCTACTTTCAAAGGGTCACTGAAAGGTGATGCTGCTGTAAAGTCCCTCTTGCTACCTTCAATCTGTAAAGACAGTTCTTCTTTGTATCATCCTCAGATACTCCCTGCAGCTGATGATATTCAGATAATTTAGAGAGTCAGGTTCAGTTACGTATCTTGTAACAGTGTGTGGAAACAGGGGTTATTTGACTTATGCTAAACATTTGCAGTCTTCAAGCAGTTCTACATTTGAATTATTCAATGTAGAGGTTTATAAAACAGAGTTAGCTTGTTGTTCTATTTGTGTGCTTATTTTTTCTGAGTCTCTAGACCCTTCTTATACTCTCTCTGTATTTTTCTTCTTAATGGTTTCTTCATGTTGTTGTTATTGCTATATTGGCTCAAAGGTAATTTTTCCTGGCAACACAACCTTTTATTTGGGGGCTTATACTATTATTGTCTTTTGAAAGGATTTTCCATTCTACTTGGTAATTTTAATCTCTTTCAATTTTTTTTCCCTTTCATCATGCAAAGACCATTTTTTAGCTAACTTTCCTGACTGTTGCCCTGGGAAAAAACAAACAAAAAAAATATATATAAAATCACTCACGTATATCTTATATGCAAAATATATACATGTAAAATACATGCATAGGTCAACCAGGCTACGGAAGTATCAAGTATCAGCTGATTTTGTCCAGGCCATAAAAATTATGCCTCCAGTCCATTATTCCATAGCTGTGTCAACAGCATGGTTGTAAATGCCCCATTCCTGGTTTGAAACAGGGAGTAGCAAAAAGTAGCTGTGTACATCTCCTCATTTTTTTGAAAAGGTCACCCCTTTTTGAAACAGCTGAGGGGAACAGTTAGATGTAGCAGTAACCTTCAGCTGGGACTATGTGGTACGCGAAGCACTGAAGGAGGAGTGCAGTGAGTGGAGTGACCTGACATCTGTGAGCGGGATATGTCGACCCAGGTAGCTAATACAGATGTAGCCAGATGTGGAAGGATGCCCACCACCAAAATATCCTATCTGCAGTACTGGGTAAAAAAGAGACAAGGGATGACTAGATAAAGTGTGAGACAAAGCTAATTCTTCACCCCAGTTTCATGGGAAATGGGTTAGAGCTAATGCTTTCAAGTCCTAGAAAAGATTACAATCTAAGTACTTTAATAAGATCTTAGATTTTCCCTGGAGTCTGAGCCACCCAGCTCCCATTGAAAACCCTAGCCAAGATTAAACAGATTTTTTTTTGCCAGACAAAACCCTTAGACATTACAATGACAATTGGAATAAATCCTAATAACATTGATGTAGGGTGGAGGAGTGGAATGTGGTTTTTCGGAAATCACTATTTAGTATATCTTTGAAAAAACAAATCATATCTATACTGTTCACCCAAAACAACATAATTGCAATAAATGATTCATACTCTTCCACCTTGTACTCAGTCATTCAAAAGGCAGAAAAACACTTACAAGGACAACTTTCAAATTGTAGTAGATCTTTTACCTCTCACTTTCTGAGTCACTTCAGAAATACTTGAATGCTGTTGCAAGCAGCTACAATAATATTACTGATTTTTACACTGACTTAGCTTGAAGTATGAAACACCCTTTATAAGTTTTTATGAGTCCTAATGTATTAGATTATTCATATGAAGAATCAGAGCCTGAAAGTAAGGAAAGGCAGAGCTTTGGTCTCTCCACTTTCAATGTCTCTGTTACTATTGTTTTCTTTCATAGGCAGATTTTGAAAAAAGCAAGTAAAACACATACATAACTGCTGTTTGTAAGCAATTCTGGTGACATAACTGAGTTTGTACAATGTACAGAATGAACTTGTTGAGAGTGTAGTGGGTTTTATGGTAGATTTGAAAGCAGAGGCTATTGCTGCGCACCTGAATAGCTCTTCAAAGCTCCTCTTATGCACTGGTGAAGAGCACATGATGCTCAGGTTGCCTGGGATTTATTCCTATCTATAAAAGACATTTTGTACTACTGAATCTTGGCATACATTGGTTTTCCACAGTGTAAAAGAGGGTGAAGATATGTGTCTCGCTTTACAAAGCCACTCAGGATTCATTGTTGGAAAATATCTTTTAAGAATAAGGCCTTATTACTGTGTTCTATTTATGTGATTGTAACTGCAGGACTGGGATTACAAATTCTTTATCGGGTATTTAAATAACCATAAAAGCCTGAGCTGGTTCTGACTGCTCCTGCCCTTATCTGCAAATAGGTTCTGACTGTATTTGCAAGGATTAGTGTTGCCTGTGTGGGGTTGGACTGACTTTCATCAATTCCTTATACTACCCACGAAATAACTGATTATTAGACTCTGTATGCTGACTTACTGTCTTGTGATACAATATTAGAGGTTGGTGCATAAGGGAGGGGTGCAGTGTACAACATTTAGGCAGCATTTCTGATATTGCCCTGTATATACACAGCAGAGCCAATGCTAGTAATTTTATCACAGTGATGTAGGTTGAAAACAAAGGTCCTGGGAGCTAAAACCGGTTTTTTCCCTTCCCCCCCGCATTGTCTCTTCCCTCGGTTTTTAGGGACGGGGAGAGGGCTCTCTCTAGGGCTTTTTTGAAGGTTTTTGGAAGGGGGAGGGGGGATCAGGGCTGTGTTAAACTGTCTCTCCTGTGTGTTTGAGGTGGGTTGCCATGGCAACGGTGGCGGGGAGGGGCGGGGACGGGGCCAGTGCCCGGCACAGCTGAGTCCCCCGCCCCCACCCACAGCGCTGTGGAAATGCCTGCAGCTGGTGTGGGTGTGGCCCCTCCTGGGGCCGGCCACCGTGGCCCTGCACAGTTTACCCGTGGGGGTGTGGTGCCTCCCCCAGCCGTTTCGCAGGTGCGGCTCCATGGCCAGGGGCACTGATGGTTGCTGATGCTGCCGGGCACCGCCAGCCCCCAGCCCGGGCACGGCTTGGAGCTCTGCACATGCGCAGTGGGTCTCCCATGCGCATGGAATAGAATGGAGCTGGTGGTAGCCCTCCTGCGACAGGGGAGCTGCTGCGTGCGGCCGGGGTTGGCATGGGTCGGGGTGGCCCGGGGGTAGTGCCGGGACCCCCCGGGACCCACACACCCCCGGCCGGGCTGGGCGCTCCATGCATGTGCATGAAGCCTCCCACTAGGGGTGGTTCCCAGGCGCTGACCGTCCAATCCGAGGGGGCAACAGTCGCCTGGGGGCTGCCCACACCTGCGCAAAGATAGGTCCCCTATGAAAGGGCGAGAGGGGCAGCCATCTTTCGGGACTGGAGCTGCTAGGGTTTACATCTCTGCTCGCCTCAGCACCGAGTTTTGCAGCCGCGCAGGCCGATCGACGACTCCAGCGGCAGTGGCACGGATTGAGGACCACATCTTTCCATCAGCGGTGGTATTTCGTTATCCGGGAAGGGGAGGGTAAGGGCAGGGATCCTTTAATGTTTATGGTGTCTTTCAGGAGGCCCCAGTAAAGACCCAGCGCTACCCTAACTCTTCCCCACGTCAGCCGCTGGCCCCAGAAGAGCTTAATTTGTCTGTCTTTGCACTTTATTGTCGGTTTTCTGTGTGTGTAAAATAAACCTTGTTATCTGTTTTCTTTTTTTGGGGGGCATGTGTGGCGCTTCTATTGGATCTCTCTTGTCAGTACCACGCCTCCTAGTGGTAAAACCATGACACACATCATAACTTTTTTATGTATTTCTTATAGCATTACGGCATGCAGCTCTATGACTACATTGCTGTCAGCCTTCAAAACCAACGAGTTCATTTGCAAATAAAATTTTGCTAATAAGAATTTAAAAAATCAGAAGCTGGGAACAATGAACATATCTCACTGTCTAGATGGTTCCATCTAGACTTAGAAAATCTGGGAACTATTCCAAGGCATCTCAGTAGATTTCTGTGTGATTCCCAGTCTACTACCGAAGTTTCAGAGATATATAACCAGCTAGCACCCTGCACCCAATGGAATACAGTAAAGAATAAGATGCCTAATCCAGTTTGAAAATCAGGGCTTTGTTTCTGGGGTGCAATTCCTTTTCTGCAAAGTGAGGATTGCAGATCATTCATGTTTCACATAGTTTGGGAAAGGTTTAGGTATGAAGCCTAGCAGTGCAGGAATCCTCTGGCAATACAAATTATGTGCCATGACTTTAAATCAAAAGTTATTACTTTAATTGACCAAAATGTGTTCAACAGTGTATGCTTGTAAATGGGAGAGTCACATATACCTGTAAGTATATGCTGGTAAATGTGGAGGTCACTGTCTCCAGAGTAAAAGGAGTAGTCATGTGTGGAGACAGGTTTCACATTTCCCTACTCATGACTTTTTTCTACAAGTGCTTTTGCATATGAGAAAGTGGAAGATGCCTTAGATCCTGTGTTATTGAAGGAAAAGTCAGGGTCAATTTGATCCAAATATTGGTCAGATACTGCTCACAAGAATTCTTTCCCCTGATATTTTCATATGTTTTTCTTTACTAGTTGTACACTAGATCTGGATCTGATCCTCTTTCTGCTCTTCTCATTTTATAAGCAATGAAAGTTATGGCTCCCCTCCATTTCTGATTCCACAAAATTGTAACCAAAACCAAGGACAAGTATGTCTTCCACCATAGCATGATGTATTGTGTAACATATAATTTTCTTTCAGGTTTTGCTAGCTAGCAAAATAATAATAATACTTAGCACTGACATAGTAATTACCTCTCAGAGCCCTTTGTATCCATTGGCTAGTGGTTCTCAAACTATAGCCCATGCCCTAGGAGTGGTCTGCAGAGAGCTGTTGCCTCATGCTGTTGAGTACATGTGTTTACCACTGGTGCATTGCTTTGAAGACAGCTGTCTATCTGTTTAATTCAGTGATGTAGAGTAGCAGATAGGAACCCCAGACTGGGGCCACCTTCCAAATTGCATGTTGTTGATAGCTTGACACCTGGACCTGGAACAGTTCTTATACACCACAGTAAAGGTAAACTGGTTCTCAAAAGAACCAGTGTTCCTATGGCTTCAGGGGTGTTGTGTAATGAGTCAAGTGAAGAGAAATAGCTTCGAAGATGGCATACAGGGGGACTTTTACTGCTGATTCTATCTTCAGAAAAAAATCAAAGTAAAATTTATTAAATCTAGAAAAGTAATTTCATTGAAGTGCAATTTTTTTTTTTGCATTAAAAGATTACTAGTAATCCATTTTTAAGTTGCTTAGAGCTGTAAAAATTACTGTTTAAGATTTCTGTATATCCATCTGGAATAAAGACTCCAAACTGGGCTTTCCTAACAGAAATATCACAGAATACAGAAAGATGAACCCAAGTCTCATTAACCGTGGTTACACAGGGAAGGAAGAGAGAGCATACCTACTCTGTGCTTCAGTTGTCTTGCAGCTTGTATCTTTGGCTTTCACTGTGCCTGGAAGGAAAAGCATTTTGTTTCCAGAGGAAATAAACCATATGTAATAATTTTTCCTTATCTTCCCAGATATCTAAAATGAAATAAATGAATAAAAAATGTATTCCCAAATTTATTTAAATTTTTATTTGGCTGCCTCAAAAAGCTGTAGATGTGTCTTCATCCAGGTAGCAGATGCCATCATTTAGGATTGATGATATTTTGATTTCCATCTAACTTACTTTCTGCTCTTACAAAAGAACACACAAGGTTGATCAAACAGGCATAGGCAAGGATGGGAGCAAACTGTGAACCTTGATCATCTGTGCTGTGAAATTGTTTGAACAGCTCCTGCAATATAACCAGGCACAAATGAGCAAGCATAGGCCAGTCACCATTGCCAATAATCAAGTTGGTTGTGGCCAGTCAATTTTGGGAAGTATTAAGAGTGGCTAGTCTAACCTACTTGCTCTCAGGGCTAAAGAATGAGACTTAGTTGGTTTTAAATTTTTAGTACACATGTAACCACCAAGGTTTTGTGAGTCCAGGAAAGAAGATCTTCAAATCTCTGTCATCTCAATGTGTGAAAACATCTTAAACATCTGTGTCAAACCAGTCATGGCTCTGGACAAAAAGGCTGAGTTATGCCCTCAAGTGCCATAAGGACAGAACTAATAAAGCAGTTAAGACTAGAAGAGTAAAAGCAGTATCTGAAAGCCAGAACTTCAGCTGTGTGTTTTAACACATCTTAGGAAAACTTTTATGAACATGTCCTTGAAAGTCATTCTTTTCCACACAGTTCTTGATGATTTCCAACAACTGAGTGCTGCATAGTACATGTATGACCCAGGGATTAAAAGAAAAGAACGGGTCAAATAAGTACTATTACAGAGAAAGAAGTCCGAAGCCTCTTCCAGTCTTGAGAATGCATGATTTCTGCAGAGTTCATCTTTTTGTAGTAATTCATTGAGGATGCCATGAAACTTGGTCATCTTTTCGTAGTCCTGAATATTTTCTGCAGGCATCTGCTCTCAAATTAAAGGCCTGAGATGTAACCTCTCAGAGCTTTGCCATATAACAGCCATGTTTCTCTTGGCAAATATGAAAATACATATTTACATAGTTCTTATGCAAAACTACATTGCTTTTTCTTGCAATATGAAAAAATCTTTAGATAGTCTTGTTGTATATCTTCAAGTAGAAAAGAGTATAGCAAGATGAAGCTATAAAATTAAGCTAGAAGTCTCAAGAGAAAAGACTGTTTTGTAAGGTTATTAGTCCTTCCTGTTCCATTTCAACGCTTCTTTTCCAGCCAAAATATCAATGTATTAAAATGTAAGTAAAGGAAAATAATCAGGGGTGATCTCAAACTTGCATCCTCCTTTTCCCACTACACCTTCTTCAGCTCTTCATATTGACCCTAGCCCTCTTCCATCCCCTTTTTATTTGTCAAAAGAAATAATTTTTTATTTGCAAATTAAATTTTATCCAGTGGTTCTAAGCTTTTATATTTTTGAGGAGATAATATATTGAAAACTGTGATTATTTTAGAAAATAAAATAAAGCCAGTTTTGCATAGAAAAGCATTTTGGAAACCAAAAATTTAACAGAAATATTTTGGTAGATAACGTTTAAGTTCATTCCAGAAAGTGTGCATATGTGTGATAAACTCAAATCAAAAATACCTTTCAATGTATTCCTACAGTAAAAAGTCATTCAGTATAGACATTTCTAGAAAACTTTTAACACATGTGAGATTATAGTGGATAAGAGCTATAGATGGTATGTAGAATGGTATAGACACAAGGGTTTGGATTACTCTTTTTCTCCTCAGTTTTTGGACTTCAGCTTGTAGCAATTGAAAGACTTGCAACTTCATCTATTTCAAGTCTTTCAGCCTTGGAGCTTGGTACTGCAATCTAAACTGGGGTGCCATGTAAAGTAAGCAACAGAAATTCAAATGTTCTTGCAGAAGAAGGAGGACATGGCAGTAGGAGTGGGAGTCATCTGCCACCTGCGTTGTCTCTCTGTTCTATTTTCAGCTGTTCTCTTGTCCTCAGGGACAGCTCAGCAATGCAGGAAAAGGCCGTTTGGTTCCCTTCTGTTTCCCCGAACAAACTTCTTTTAAAAAAAAAGAAAAAAATTTCTTATAAGAGTGAAAGTTCTCAAAGAGGTGGGGATGGGTTATAAACCCATTGCACAGCTGGGTGATCTGTGGTCTGACACTAGTCAGGCTTGTTCCCAGAGCTACAGTCAACTCAGCAGCCTTTGGGAGTTCTTAGAGAATCAGTGCTTGTAGTCTACTGGTTTTAAAGCTCTCTATAACCAAGAAGTATCTTTTGGGCATATAATGTCTTGTAAGAACACTGATGACATGGAAACCATAAAAATTAACTTCTAAATTATCAAAAGTTCTAAATTATCAGAAATGCTATGCATGTTTTAAGCGTTCATAAAAAATATGCCTTTCATAAGTAGAACATTGAACTGTACATCAATGCGGTTTTATTTCAATGCTGGCAGTTTAAAAATACCTCTATACAAGTTTAGTTCATCTTAACCATGAAAACGTACTGTACACATATAATCAGGACAGATTACAGGAAAATCTCAGAAAGTGACTAATGTTTATGTCTGCAAAAGGTTAGAAAAAAACACTGCAAACTCATTTTTGTTTCCAAAGAATGTAATTTTCTACATGACTTATTGTGGTGTATTTAAACAAATGGGCTGCACTATTTGTGGTTTCATCAGAGATTATGTTATTGTTCATTCTTGTCTGGAAGATGTAAGAGGTTGAGCACAAATACCATCACTATTAATCCCTATAGTTATTTTTTTTCACAGGCAGGTATGGAGTTAGTTTCTGAGGGACCTCAGGAGTCAACTTCAGAATGATTGCTCACCCTGTTTGAGATTGTGCAGTACATGTCTTAGTCATGTACATATATATGCTCAATGAACTTGTGTCTCGGGTGGCTTTATTCCCTTCTCTGTGGGCCCATCTGAGAAACTATAGGACAAAACCCCAAGAAAACAAAACTAAAAAATTTGTGTTAATTTATTTATGTCAATAGTAAAAGAGAATGCCAGAAAGCAGGTGAGAATCTGTAGCAGAATGAACTGAAAAAACGGGGATGCCATATGGAGAAAAAATGTTGAAATGAAAGGTTATTTCCATTGTACAGAAACTGAACCCAGGCATTTCTTATTACATATTATGTAACCAAATATGAAAGTTTACAGAATATAAATTCAATTTCTTTACATTTTTCTTCACTTTCTTCTGGTTTGTAAACCAGAAGTTGTTTGCAGACATAATATTTACATATTTACATTTTAGATGTTTACATATTTTCATTTTTCCTTCTGCCATTTGCAACCATTGAAATACGACAAAGCTGTCCAGATCATCATCATCATCATCATCATCAATCATCATCATCAATCTTAAAATCCCCACTGTTTCCAGGTGAGGACTTTTTTTAACATTTGGGTCCATTCAAGTGATTTCTTAGCTATTTCTTTGTAAAAATAAATCTTTAGACTTTAAGAACAAGGCATATTTTCCCATGTTTTAATCAACCTTGTCACAACCAGGATCAGACTCACTATTTTTAGAACTCTGCCAAATACAAGAATGCATTGAAGAGAAATAATAACTTTCTTATTTCAGCTCAATTCATGCAGTTATAAAACTTGCCATTCTTTATCCATAGTCTTGTGGTATGATATGTTCACCACCATAGCTTGCAACTGGTCAAAGTCAGTGGTTTATGAGACATTTGACACATATATGTAAATCTGAGAAACATATTTTCCCC
>VYZS01044331.1:21003-46857 GCA_013400695.1 Neodrepanis coruscans | reverse complement strand
CTCCAGATATCCCCAACCCTTCAGGTGCTTCCCAAATGTTTCACTGCCAGAAACAGTAAAAGTTTCTGTGTAAGCTCAGAAAAAAGAAACAAAAACCCTTCATTAAAAAAATGCTCAGGCTGATCCTGAAAATTTGTGTATCTGGATAGGCCTTGGCATTGGCACAGAAAGAAGTGAGGCAGGATAGTGGGACCCTTCCAGAGCTCAAACTGCCTAGTGTGGACCACTGGGTCTGATTTTGCATCATCGTAACAGTAGAGGATATAGGACCAAAAAAAGATAAAAATACACATGAAATAGACACCCAGCTTTCCCAGTTCATTGCTCTCTTCACACTCCCTCCTTTCTCCTACAAAGCACGCTGTGTTCTCTGTGCCTCTGAGCAACTTCATAAAGACAGCTTGGAGTCTTTCCCCAGTGGTGATTCACGGTGAGGCTAGCTCCTTTCTCCACAGCTTATGCTGTCCTATCTGTGAAAAAGCTAAGGGCCTGGAATTATCACAGTACAAGACCATTCAGCCACAACTGCTTTTGACATCATCAGGCTTCCCCTGCTTCCCTACTTCCTTGCTCAAGCATCTGTTCAGGGCAGTGATCACATTGCAAGGCAACTCCACTGTTCCCTTCTGATTAGGAGTCTTCAGCCATCATGACCTTCCCTGCCATTTCAAAGTAAATTTCTCATGATCAATTTTGAGATTATGGGTTGCTTCATCCCTACTCTGTATCTTCAAGTATAAGCCTACCTACTGCCCCCGCCTACCCAGTGTGAAAGTACTTCCTTCCTTAAATCCCCTGCATTTGAGGCAGCTTTTCTGCCTTAGCTCCCTGCTTCTACCATAACAAAAAATATGTTTTCCTCCTTGTTTCTAGCATCTCTTGATGTGATTTTGTTCTGTTTTGGCTTTTTTCCTAATTATTCTTTACTGGTGATAATTCATCCAAAAGCGGTTAAATCAAAGTATATTATTGGAAAGAATACCGTCTTGCAATAACCTTGCAATAACTTCTTTGATGATGGAAAGCTCTCTTTAGGTGTTTTTTGGAAAGGTTTTTTCCAAGTTCTCAAGGCAGGTATGAAGTCAGCTCCCCATCCCTAAGAGAAAGATTCAAAGTTGTCCTGAGGGGATTAGTGTCTCCACTCATGTTTCAGACTTCTTATCGGGTTAAGTCCATCTTCAGCTGTGAGCTTCCTTCTCCACAGTAAATTCTTTCCTTCCCCCTTCCTCCCCTAGGCCCCTGCCACCCCATTATTTGTCTAGGATGATCCTCAACTATATAACCTCTTTGTGGTTTCAGTAAACCCAAGAAAAGGTTTCTTTTCTCATTCCAAGTTTCTTAAGATACACTGAAATAGAAAATGCTTTGTACAAGAATGTCACAGTGCCCTCCTCCAAACTCAGGAAAACACATGAGCACTGAGGTGATTTTCTTACCAGTTCTCATCTCTTTTTACAGATATTTGCTTGCAAAACAAAGGCTGCTTCAGCAAGCTAGAATGGGGACTTCATAGACTTTGTTTGAAGCATGGAAACCTGAAGTATGATTTCTTTTTTAACAGCTGTTCAATAATGTGAATTGAGGNCCTAAGAGAAAGATTCAAAGTTGTCCTGAGGGGATTAGTGTCTCCACTCATGTTTCAGACTTCTTATCGGGTTAAGTCCATCTTCAGCTGTGAGCTTCCTTCTCCACAGTAAATTCTTTCCTTCCCCCTTCCTCCCCTAGGCCCCTGCCACCCCATTATTTGTCTAGGATGATCCTCAACTATATAACCTCTTTGTGGTTTCAGTAAACCCAAGAAAAGGTTTCTTTTCTCATTCCAAGTTTCTTAAGATACACTGAAATAGAAAATGCTTTGTACAAGAATGTCACAGTGCCCTCCTCCAAACTCAGGAAAACACATGAGCACTGAGGTGATTTTCTTACCAGTTCTCATCTCTTTTTACAGATATTTGCTTGCAAAACAAAGGCTGCTTCAACAAGCTAGAATGGGGACTTCATAGACTTTGTTTGAAGCATGGAAAACTGAAGTATGATTTCTTTTTTAACAGCTGTTCAATAATGTGAATTGAGGGTACAAGTACCTACTTGATGGTGAAGGATAGTAGGAATGAGTCATTTAGCAGCTTGGATTTCTATTAGGGTCAATATGATTAAGACAAAGCTCTGAAACACAGGCCAGTTTTCAAGAACATTTCATAGTCTACTAGACAAATGACACATTGGTGGGAGCCAAGCCAATTTATACCAGTATCAACAATGTTTCTGAGAAGTCTCTTTGGGAGACAGACAGAACTATTACTGATACTGGCAATCGCACCATTTGTGCAATAATGTCTTAACACAACACCCATCTGTGTTTCTGCATGCAGCTAAGCCAGGCTAGTGATTCACCATCACCAAGAGACATCCCACTCCTCTCTATTTCAACCCTTCACAACAGCTCTAGGCCCCATCAGATACCTCTGTGAGTGCATTTAGCTCATTGATCCCACTGAGGACCATGTTGTGCTGGTGGACCAGTGAGCTGAACCAGTTCATAGCAGTGCCTCAGGAGTACCACAGCTGGTGTGAGATCAGAGAGGGTCATTCTGCCTGGAGATGGAAGCAGAGGGGTTCTGGGATTTACCTGTTCAGAGCATCCTGTCTCTGCACACTGAGCATTACATTTGAGGGCTTAACTCTTTCTGTTACTCTGGAGGAGGGGCAAATTTTCAGCCATGCATTGTGCCAGAAAGGATTTGACTTTACCTGCACTTTTACCCAGAGGTAGAGCAAAGGGAGAAGAGAAGAAGGGATGCATTAAAGAAGAAGAAAGCCTTTGATACCTTCTTATAATCTCTGGCAACAAGCTTTCCTGCTAGCCACATTTATTGGTTTTGAATTCGGGGTTGTTTCTGCTGTTATGTTTAGATTTTGTTTGCTAGAGCAACACTTTAAAAGACCAGAGCTGTACAGATTCAGCAGAGGTCAAACAAATTGTTTGCATTTTTGCTATAAAAAGGGCGTGAGGGACAGTGAGACAGATGGTAAATTGGCTGCTAGGAAGCAGAGCTTTAACTTTTCCAATCATGTCTCCCTCTTAACTCACAGCTGGTGAAACTCTCAATTTTGTGGCAGGTCTTTCACTGGGTAGATCAAATCCAGCAGCACAGAAAACAAAACTCACCAGGAGCCACACAGGGTGAGAAATTATTTCCTAATAAAACTACAAAGCCCAGAACAATAACTGGGCAACACTGACATGTATTGTTGGCCTTTATCAGAATCTCTTTATAAGCCTGGTTAAAGAACAGAGATGCAATTGTCCTTTGATGTCTTTGTTCAAAGGACTATACACCCGCTTCCACCAGTGATAAGCTGGGGAAGGGGGAGAGGAGAGGCTGAAACACAACAGAAAAGGCTTGGGAAATAAATAATTTGTTGTACTTCTGTATTTCTGGAGACAGTACCATAAAAGATACAATCACGGAAAGTCACATGCCATTCAAACAGAATCACTTACGCCTGTGGCAGCCACTTCAGAGCTAAGAGCTTCTTGCAAACTCACTGGCAGTTCAACAAGGGAAACATAGAGGTAAACTAAGCCTTATTTGTGGGCATCAGGGTCACCACCCACTTTAGAGCCTTCCTAGAACCAATGTTTTCCTTGTGCTACACCAACACAAAACTGTGGCTTTCCAAATCCTCTCTGGTGGTTCCTCTGCTCCTGATGCCCAGCTCTTTCACAATGAGCTGTGGGAGAGCTCATCTATCCATGAACACAGCACCAGCACTCTCACACAGCTAAATACTCACCAGACATGAGGCAGAAACTGCTTAAAGATGTCACCTGACTGTATCTCTAGGTATTTTCAACAGTGACAACAAATGGTTGGAGGTTATGTGGACACACAGCACTGTCCCCCAGGATTCACAGTAAGACACTGTTCATCACTGTGTTTCTCCTTGCTCTGCACCCCTGCTATAAGGTAGCAACTTTGGGCAGAGGTGTTGGAGAAAGTAATGTTTGAAACAGTTAAATCTGCCAAAGATCCTTGTCATAGCCCTAAATTCCATATTCAAAAGCAATGTAAACACTTAGCAGCCAAGAACCAGATGCTCTTGAAAATTCTGCTCCACAGCATGCACTGAAAAAAACTAGCAATTGCAATATGTCATACTGAAAGCAATACCTGATTTGGAGTTTGCTGCTGCTGCTGCTGAAGAATCAAGAGAAATTTCAGTTTGGCTCCTGCTTTTGTTCACACCACACTAACTCCATACAATAGGGCATTGAGCTGCATTGAGATCATGAGGACTTTTTTTTAGTTAACGATCAAATTAACTGCTACAACCTGAAGAGTCAAATAATCAGTCTGATCCCAGGTATTACCATTGCCATTTTATTCCAGATACCAAGAGATCATACAATTTAGCAAAGGTCAGATGTGAAGTGTGTGCCAGACCTAAAAACAGAATCCATATATCCCAAGTTCTAACCTTTCAGAGTGAGCTCACCTCTCCTCAGAGAGGATATTGGCCACAAAGATGTGGTCACAGTGTGTGAAGATGCTTCACATTTACTATCACGTCATGGCTGAAACTTGGTTTTTAAACTGTTCATAAATAAGGTTAAGTTTCCCAACAACATGGGCCAACCAAACAGATGTCACAGTTGCTTAAGTGTTTTCAGCATGTCTAGACACCGTGTGATGATTAACACCAGCAGACCACACTTCCATATGTGCTAGGAAGAGCAGAGCCCAAGACCTGATAGATGTAAAATGAAAAAATTTTGGAAAATTCACATGAAGTCAGAAAGAGAATCAAGGGCTCTCTCATGTCCTGCGCATAACAGAGTCTCAGAAGCATACAATTAAGAAAACAAGACTGAGACAGGCACCAACCACAACTCGTCAGTATCATTGTAAAGTGCTGCCAAAACATTAGCCTCCCTTGATTTCAAGCATAGCCTGGCAAATGGCAGAAAGACTATTCCCAAGAGCAGCCACAGCAAACACTCCAGTTTCCACAGGCTTTGGAGCACAATCACTTGGAAATCCTGTTACAGCCAAGAATGGGGATTGCAAGCTAAAGCAATAAAATTTTACACTTCCTAAACAACAGGCAGGAAGAGGAAACAGTGGATGCTAGAGGAGCTGTCAGAGGCAAAGAATGCACTATCTAGTGCTTCTGCTGTAGTGAGCCCTGCTGAGACTCTGCTAGGAACAGCATCATTCCCCCTGAAAACAGGGTGCTTCATGCCAGCACTGACAGATACGGCATCAATTCTGCTTATCCCACACTCTTCTTCTCCAAGCAGCATCCTGCTCTTGAAAGTCAGTCCCCCTCTTCAGTCAGCCATGAGTCTCACATGGTCAGACATGCACTGCAGATAGTGTTAGCTTCATGATTAGAGCTGTCTGCTGTGAGATACATCTTAAAATTCATGACCTTTCCCATCAGGGTTCAAAACCCGACTGGCCTGAAGATGAAAGACTGGCTTAGACTCCCGCTGTAAGCTGCTTCCCTTCTTTCCTCCCCCCAGTATTTCTCCTTCAGCATTTACTTCCAATTATTTTACAGACTGCTTTCCATTAACTGTGGTTTTAAAAATTGCTAACGAATTGAGGTAAATTAAAGTTCATCGGTATCTCAACCAAGCATGTGTTTCAACTTTACAGTCATGTCTGACTATCAAAGGTATCTTCTTTTGTCAGGTAGAAGGTGCTCTAGGAAGGCTACAGCTGGCCAAAAGAGATAGAGCTGAGTTTTGAAGGAAGAAAAACGAGAGGGAGAGCATTTGTGTTGGCTGTGAAAGAGGTATTTGCAAAGATTGGCCATAATACCAATAAGATGAAGGAGGGAGTGGAGGAGCGGGAAGAAGAGAGGAGGAAAGGCAAAATGAACCACAGCACACGCATTGGCACTTGCAGAGTCCTGGAGACTTTGCCAATGGAAATTAGAGGAATGTGTTTGCTCTTTGCCACAATTAGAAGCAACCAAACTGAAAAAAAATACTCCTCTCAGTGGGACTGTTGTCATGAATTGTATTTTACCACTCTAACACACTCCCACTGCTGGCTTTTTCTCAAGGAAAATCCATGAGAATAAGAATGCATTTTCATAATTTACACACTGAAAACCAGAATGTTTCTGCCAGCTCCCAGCAACTGCATGAATCGTGTTTCCTAGTCAAGCTGGCCAGAAAACAACAATTCATTTTGCAAGGCACTTGGGGACTGAAAACAAGGCCTTCCGAATACAAAAAGGGATTCTCACTAAATCTAAACCACGTGGGACCACTCATCGCCAGCCAACCGGCAGGGAAGTGACTGCAAATGACCGCCAACCTTGCCAGAGCTGACCAGGGCACATGGTTCAGCGGCAAAGGGTGTCCTGAGACAGAGGGAAGCTGCACATTGCCCTGGATAGCACTGCTGCTAGCACAGATCTTCTGTCCTCCACTGGCACCTCAGCTCTGGGAAAAGTCCCCAGACACTGCTGGGATGCCACTTGCCAGCCACCAGCATGTGACTTCCCAGTGTTATCACTCCTGTCACCTTTCCCCTCCCATCATTTCAGGCAGTGCCACAAAATAGCTGGGACCCACCCTAGGCACAGCATCTGCAGCTGACCCCTTCTTGGACAAAGAACATGCCCATACCTGTCACCTTTCTCTGGCACTACAGTCACTGCAGCAGGGTGGGGAGAGCCAGGGGTGGTGCCGGGCAGGGGCAGTCACAGATCATGGTTCTCTCAGCGCCCCTAGTAGCCACCATCGAGATCATGCAGTGTCGAGCCATGTGCAGCCCACACTACCAGCAAATGAAGGATGAACAGTAGTAAATATCACTTTCACTGGATTTACCCATTGCATGAAAGCCATTAGACATGCACCTATCATCACCTTTACCCTCTTCTTTCCTGGTGATGAAGCAAATCTTGAGAGACAAGCTCCATCACTCATATTAAAGGCAGAAGTGGTAAATCGCCCATGGGTATCTCTAGATGGCGTAGCAAGAGGCATGGTCATCAAAGATCTCCATCAGTGTTCCATGGGGGAGAACAGAGAAATGCCTCCATGCTGGCACTGGAACCATGGAGATTAGCAAAGCCATTGTGCTGCTAAGTGATGTGGAGAGAAACCATAGATAGTACTACACCCATGAGAGCCCAGGCAGCCAAAAAGTGCCTGATGCCTGACCCTTACATGCTGCTTAGTTGCTTTGAATACAACAAAGCCTCAAATATGTGTCTCTTGGCATTAGTCACTGGTATTTGCAGATCCTGACAGTTTTGGCAGGGTAACCAACATTTTTTCAGCTCTGGGACTAATAGTCCTTCTTCCCTCTCATCCTTTAAAATCTAGACTTCATGATTTCCACTGGTTTCCAGCCATCCAGAGGTGCCAATAGGACATGCCTGGAGGATGAGAAGCACATGACTTCTGTACAACACCAAGAGGAGCAAGCCTTTAAGCACAGCTCATCTATTCAAAGTGAACAGCCATCATCTGTCCCTCTTCTCCCCAGAAAGGGTAAGTTCTGCTAGCTGGTACCAAGGGTGGCACTACTAACTCATAACCTCAAAATGATACAACTGAAAGACAGAGTGTCTGCAAAGATCTCTATCTCTCTCTAGTTCAGCATGACAAGAAAGGGCTGGCAGCATTGCATATCATTGTGCAGATGCTGCACAATGAGAGATTGATTCATGTCAAACCAGGCCACGTAAAAGTATTTCTTTACCTCAGCTGAGTAATAGTCCCCTTGCCATTACTTTGCGTAATGCAGAATGAACCTCTGGATAGGGCCAATGAATGATGTCACAACATGTGTGTAGCTTACCCTCCTGGGAAACACAGAAGTTAAGGAGTATGGATTCACTTTGCTGAGTGGAAGTTCAAATTTATCATCCATGATATCTTGCCAGGGTTTCAGCATTTGATTGATGAACATGCCACAGGGGCGGGTAGAGAAGTTCTCCCTTTGCGTGCATTTCCACGTGTTTTTTTTTTTTCTGTTTAATAAACAATAGAGTTAATGACAGTGCCTGGTTTTGCTGTCTTGAGCTTCCTACAGCATAGTTAGAAGTGGTATGGAGAGAAAGACTCAATCTTCCCAGGATAAGGAGGATCAGGGTGGACCACAGACCAAGGGAGCAGTGCACAGAGCTGTGTATCAAGAGGAGAAAAGTGTAAGCTGTAACATAAGCCAACGCCAATCTATTTCACCCTCAGTCACATATCTGCAAAAGCTAGAGTAAGCTAGGGACATGACAAATGACACACATAAAGGGGCACTCCATACCCAGTTGCTGGCATTCCTTAGAACTGGCAATAAAATCTCACAGTCCCCAAATAAGATGCAACTGAAATAGGCAGTTTGCATTGATGTGTGACCCTGACCCTTCAGTGTGTGAAGGGTAGCAAAGAAACACCCTCAAAACAGGCTCTTTCAGTTCCCAAGGCTTCTTTTCAAGTGCATGTTACTTTAAAAGAGTCTGGCTCCTGGGAATAGTGGGAATTCTCCTCTGTTCCTTAGTGCTTCCTGCAGTCCTTGAAGGTAAAAAAAAAAAAATAAAATCAGTTCTTAGGTGAAGAGAAGATCCAATTTCTGTAAAATACCTGTTCTATAGCAGCACAATGTTCACATTTTGAGACACATCCATCCAGTTTCTGGCACTGCTGTGGCCCAGAATTTTCTATTATTATTATTTTTGGATTTCATACTGGTCCACCACAGGGTATGGGCTATGACTACACATACCTACTTGTTTCATACTGCACTGTCTGGCAGAGGGCAACCTGCTTCATTTTCCAGCTATTGCAACTTTAAAAGGGCTGTTCATCAGAGAACTGAGTAAACACAGAATCTATCCAAATGATGTTGCTGTGAACAACACCAAGAAGACATATTTTTCTGTTCTTCAAAAATGTCTTTGAATTGAAACTTTACACTGTCCCTAGTTTGGCCTGGGATAATTGAGTTGGTTTCCATCAAGGTAGCTAACATACAAAAGGGAGGTTCCTGACAATGTGACTTCTCAGGGACAGGGTTTTCCTTAGGGGTCTAACTAAAGAAAAGATAACCATAGGCAGAGATCAGCCCAAACTCCTGGTAGCGTGCCTACAAAAGTCCACTTCCAGCAGTCATTCAAGAGAATGGCAAATAACATCATCTCACATCTACTGATGAAGAAGGACATAAACATCTGACATCCACGAACTTGGAGCATGAATCACAGAAAAGGAACAAGAAAGGATCAAAGACACAATTACCAGGCTATGTGAGTTTCAACTAGGCATGACAATCAGCCAGCAGAGAATACAATACCAAATCTCTACTGGGACTAAAACTAATACTCACTTACTCTCAGAACATTCCCTAAACAAATTTGACCCAGCATCATTAAGATACTTGTCTTATGTCGCTGAGGTGTATCTGATCTGATCCTAAATATTTTACCAGGGGTTTTATCCTAGCAGTAATTGTACAAGTTATTCTGCTGGTTAGGGCTCTGGCTTTTGATACTGGACACACAGATTTGCAATCCTATCCTGAATTGAGCAGCAGTCATCTGATGCCATACCTTGATTCAGCACTGATGTCAAAGTGAGATATGAGAAATACAATGGTCAAAAAAACCCAAACAAACAAAAACAACCAAACAAGCAGCTTTAATATTAAGACAGTTCAAACACTAACTTGGACAGGCAAAATGACTGACTTTTATTAGTAGCCACAATGTTTACACTGAACTCACTATTTACTCCCACTTCTGCCTAGGCTGAATGTGATTCTAAGAATCTGAAGATTTTTGTAGGGCAAGTAAAAACGAGAAGCCATTTGATATCATACTTCCTTAATCCGCTTGCTTTTATGCTGCTATGCTAGTAATAACTCTTTTAAAAAGACAAAAAGAGGGAGGAAAAAGCCACTAAATGGAGAAGAAAGATGACACTGTATAGAAGTTTGGAAAGAACTTAAAGAAATTCTGAACTCTGCAATGAAACTCTATTGTTTATTAAACTCCATAGGGCAATTTGAAAGTTTAACACAGAAGCTTGTATCATTCTCTTTCTTGTAGAACTTAGAGCAATATTCATAGCCCCTATTTAATTACAATACAACCCCACTGGGTTCTTCATTATATCCAATAAACAGTTTTTATAAAATGGCAAATTTATTGTAAATTACATCTGTTTTACTTATCACAGATATTTGATTTACTAGAACTCATAGTACAAAACACCATTACTGAGGAAACTGTTGAATTTGGTCTGAAGGATATCAAATGAGGCACAAAATACAGAAGTTCTGAAAACAAAGAATGTTTACACCTCTGTGCATGCCAAACACACTGACTTGACAGTCATAGGGGAAATTTCTTACTCTCCTGTGCAGATGAGATGCATCAGATGCCTTGTGTATGCCTTGTTCCATATCACACTGAAGACCTACTGCTGAAGAAGTAGCAGCAGCAGCCAAAGCTTTCTGATGCTCTTTGGCTAGAAGCCTTTGAGCTACACACAAAAAGACCACTCCTAAAATCCAAAGATCATCCCACTATACCCAGCTCCTCAGTGGGAATCTTCTCCGTTCTGAAGCCAACTGAAGTGCAAGTCAAAACTAAATGGGGAGGTTGGTGCAGACACATCCACTATGAAGGAAAAGAAGGTGACCATTTACATAAAATGGCAAAATACCTTATTTCACCCACTGCTTCTACAAAACAAGGATTTGAACATAAATTTACTCTAGAAGGTAAGGAAGAAATACAAAACATTTGCTGCACCAGATGCACATTACCCACCTCAGCCTGTGTGCATTTTTCAAGTCTATGTTTCTTCTTTCAACAGAAACCTTTAAATTTTGTTAATAAACACAATGTTCATCTGTCTCCTCATCAGAGACTGAATTTAGGGAAATCTCAAATACCACTAGCAATCTTTCCAGAGAGAGTATCATCGGAGAGTTTTCATGTGTCTGTAAGATTTCTCCCAGCATGTGCATTGATCACTCACAAAGGCTCATTTCAACTCCTCCATAACGAACAGCCAGATGCACTCTGTGCTGAGTAATAAAAAATGAGTGGCCAAAAAGAGATTGTCTTTAGTGTAACCTGCTTCATTTGCCATCACTCAAGCTTGTCAGGTTTTTTCCCACTCTGCCTCCTCTTCCACCTTTGAGTCTATTAACACCTCTAAGAGGAAGAAAAATGTCCAGCTGTTCTCTCAAATTGGAACATACTTGATTAATACCTTGTACATGTAATATTATACCATCTCTATGACCCCTTCAGAAATCAAATGTGTCAAATTCTATTAGCTTTAAAAAATTCTGTCCTCTTCTAATTTTGTTAGCTTCCAAAGGACTGAATGAAGACCAGATTATCAGGGGTTCCAGACAGTAGCAAACAGTAATAGGGCACAGCAGCACTTCTTTTTAAAAGGTATACGAGCCCCAGCCTTGTTTACACTCTGGAGTTTTACAATTACAGCAAAGTAAAAATGCAGTACGTATTAGTAAAAAGATGCAGCCAGTTTCCTGCATATGATAAACTACCCTTGCTAAAGGCAATCCTTATTATTACAACAATTTCCATTATAGAGCCTTTAACAATTATCACTGAGACAGCTCTATTGCAGCTCTGTGTTGCTACCCAGTAAGTGGCTGGCATCATATGATAAGTGTGCAGCAAGTCCAAGGCAGCCAGAAGAAACTGAGATGTCCAGGGATGTGGGGTGATGACCAGTGCCATCAAGCTAGCCTGCAAAAGCCAGAGTTAGCAGGGCCCAGGTCTCCTAAGCATCAGTTTGGAGGCACAGTTGGGAAATGCTTGCTGTCAGGACCAGATGGAGGGCCTGTAATGCAGCAATGGGACTGCAAAGGGAAAGGAGTGGGAAAAAAAGAAGGAAGTAGAAATCTCATTCCTTGATACATATGGCCACTCTGTGTGTGGGGGCACAGTCACTGTATAGCTCGGGACCCTGCACAGCTGGCCCATGTGGGTGTGGTGCTTCACACCCAGAGGTGCTCATGAGGAAGCCTGTGCTGTGTGGTGGCAGCTGAGCACAAGTGCTGCCCAAACCAGCACCGTGCATGTCCTTGCTATACACAATTGTTTTGCCCAAGCTGTGTATTTCTGCTCTATTTCCTAAGCTTTAGCTTATGTCTGGCAGATAAGACAACATCCATCAATCAAACTCAGCAAGCCTGTTATCTGCAAAAGCAATAAGTCTCTCTCTATATTCTCTCCTCCAACTGCCTCCTCAGCCAAACCATCTAAGCCAAACCATCCTGGAGCTCTCGGGACAGGCCCATATGCCCAGCATCTGGAGAAGGCACGCAGAGAGTACAGCCTGTGCCTTGCCAGGGCCATGGTAACTGTTGGAGGTTTTCTTCTCCAGCATAGTCTGATCTGGAACTTCATGCAACCCATCAAAACAAGCATACAGCAGCCACCTCTGGGTCCCTGCAGGGGCTCTCAGAAACCTTAGGACAATGTGACAAATGCTGTCTGGAGGATCATCTCACTCTTCTCATAGAAAGGATCCCCAAGTGATGCATATCCTGAGATAACAGATAACACTATTGGAAACTCTCCAATTTTATGTTACACCACTGGGACCTTAATAATGTTACCCATACTGTCTTGTATAATATACTTAACTGCATGCAGGAAAGGAATACTTAGTGAATCTTGCTACTAAAACCTGCCAGAGAAATCAAGAGCAGTAAATTATGACAATGAGAGATAATTATACAAATGAAGGCCTGAAAATGTCGGCAATTTCATGTTATATGTGGAAAAGTAATTAAAAATGAAAAATAAAATGCTCATGAACTTAAGCCACAGAAATGGAAGTCTACATGGAGATGAAATAATAATAGTATAGAGAGGAAAAATACATATGCACGCAACAGTTTTAGGAGTCACACCTCCTATGAACAGGGCTAGCAGGAGGCTTAGGCAAAGCAAGCAACTGCCTGCAAAATGACTAATAGTGTTACCCATCCTTCTTTGCCTGTGTGAGTACCCCAGAGCCAGGGGGGGTGATGATGGAGTGGAAGTAGAGGGAGGGCAGCCCCCCCAGCCAATGCAACAGCCCCCATGGCTCCCTGCCTATGGCAGTGACTCTAGAGAGGCCCCCAGCAGGCTCCATGCCTGTCCCAGCTGTGTCCACCTTCCTCTGCCTCCTCCAGAAGCTTCCCATCCAGGCCCCCGCTCCAGCTCCCATCCCTCACATTTTACACGGAAACATTCCATGTTGTTTGTGCAGCTCAGGAGTTTGAGCAATTAACCATTGCTACTTCAGAAATAACATTTGTAGTGTCAGAAAGCCAAAATAAGCCATACCTTCCAAACAGATTTACTGTCTTTAATTTTTAATGGAGGAAAAAGGCAAGCCCATGCCAATTGCACATTACTCAGTGCTAAAACTGCTGGTCCAGTCACTGTAAGACTTGTGCTTTTCCCATGGATTTGTTCCCTTCTAACTTTGACCTCAGCAGCCTATTTAATCTCTACATTTTAACAAACTTACCTTTAAGAAAGAAATTGGACTATTCACAGAATGGGCTTTATGTTGTGGAGATGAAAGCATGGATTAAGTTAGTGACTATATAAAATTAATTTCTCACTTCAAAATGGAGGGTGCACCAATTTAGACAACCTTACACAAATTACTACAAAGAAATACACATGCTTAAAGTTGTAAGAAGCAATTCAGAGTTGAAATGGAAAGAAAATGACAGTAAGAAGGTCAACATAAAAGGGATTAGAAGAAGTTGGAAGGAAAGTTTGAGAAAGAAGTGTGATTGGCATGCAGAAGGTGGGCAGATTTTCCAGACACACAAAGCAGCATGAAAAAGACTTCCAGCGCCAAAGGAAACAAGATAAACGGCCTACCAACTAAAGAAAAATAAAAATGGGAGCAATGTTTCCAGCAAGATTGATGTCACTGTTGCTCCCACAAAATATGTGCGAGTATTTTGCAACATCTGTTCTCAGAATGTCACATTTCAGCAAGAATGGGCATTGCTCGCATGTATAAGAACCTGAGTGTGCGTATTTGTATTTTGCATGGGCTCGTCATGTTGGTGCAACTAGAAGCTGATGTTTGAAAATTTGGACCCGAATAGCTTTGCTGGGAGCAGAATGCAGACAGATTTCTATGAATCTCAATGTGATTTATTTTTATGGCACTGTCTTTGCTGAACCCAGCAGAAATACCATTACCATGATAAGCTCTGTCATGTCACGTGCCTAACCAATGCACATAAAAAGCAGGGAACCGTTATTTTGATATTGTAATTAACTCATATATTAGCAGACTGTAGTACCTCTAGAGCTGAATATCAATATTTTATTCAAATGTGGTACAAGGACTTCTTGTACCACTTCTTGAAGCTGCCATTGTATCAACTAGAAGTGCTGGCTGGTCAGAAGGTTAGGACAAGAAATCACATGGGGAAGAGAAGAAGCAGGCAAAGAATATGTTTATGCAAAGACCTCATGGATGATAGCTATAGAGAAGCCTGAACAGTATCAGAAAAAAGGGACTGAACTGGTATTTTGTTTGGCAGAGAAAAATATCCCTAGCTTTATGAATACCTACCATTCTCTCCTTGAATTGCTCCTGTCTTGCAAAAGCGGCTTCTGAGACTGAAGATTACGGAGAAAGGAGAGCAGACAAATACTGACCTGAGGAGCTACATCTGTCTGCTGTGGGACAAGGTGAGTCTCTTTAGACCAAATGGCTTGTAGGACTTCACCAGTGCAGAGTTCAGAGTACTACATCTGAACCTGGCAGAACCTTTGACTGAGCAATGGCAGCCAAAAAATGGAGGCTGTTGGGCTGTATAAAATACAGACATAGGACCAAGGTGGCAAACAGAATCTGGAAAAAAACTATACTAGGTGTCTAAACCTTGCATTCACTTTGACCTTGATCCTGCACCCATTGCTGTTGTTCTTAACTCCAATGTGAAAGTAGTGCTCTTCCATCTTATGGTTCTACTGTGAAAATAAACCCATTAATATTTTTAAAGCATTCAGGATAATGTCATGCTGAACAACAGCAAAAAAACCTCTGAGTAAATTAATAACTGTCTGCAGTGAAGTATCTGAATAGGATGTTGAAATTAAGGGATCAGCTCCTCCTTCCTCTGCTGAAAAAGGATGAAGAAAAACTACCGAATAGCTGCATAGTGAATGAGGACTGTCAATCCCATGGACTGGTTGAGGCATTGTCCTGTGAAGCTCATTTGTAACTGTGTCTTTGAAGCCTGTACCATAATGCACCCCCACAAGGCTGCCAAGTCACACTGGCAGTTCCTCCTGGCTATGGTTTCAGTGGGGACTGGCAGGGAGGGTGTAAAGGTCCACATGCACAGCACTGGATGACCAACTATGAAACAAACTTTCCTATCTCGAACATGGCAGGATTTAATTCTTCGGGTTGTCTTACAATGTAAAGTGTATCATCCTTACACACTTACAGCCTGCACAAGGTGAAACACCCACCATACAATACACAAGCAGCTCTGGACAAGATAAAGCAATGGAGGTGGAAGGGGCTAAATGGAAACAGGCAACTCACCCGGACAGTGAGGAGCCCCCAGAAAATAAAGCCAAGGGTAACAACCCTGAGGCACAGTCAGGAAAGCCCAGTGGGGCGTGAGGAAGGGGAGTTGAAGCAAAGACATGGACAGGCTCTGTGGGCCAGTGCTGGAGGAAGGACATGGAAGAAGGAGTATCCAACAGTGGCCATAGGAAACTGCAACCCATGGGAAACAAGATATCCAATTAAATCACACCTGAAAAAAAATCCTCTTAAAGGCCTAAAAGATATGACAGGGAGGGAGAGCAAACCCCCCCAGTACAGTTTTTTAAAATTACTCCAATTAACATCTGAGACATAAAACTCTACTTATTAATGCTAAAACCCTGTAAGGGAAATCTATAAGCACTGAAATCCAAATGAGAATTAGCTAGCATTCTGGCAGAGGATGTCACAAAGCCAAATCTTTCCCTGGCATTCCTGGGATCCTTGAGCTCCTCTCCAAGGCAATATGTCTTTCCCCTGCCTTGTCTTATAGGCAATACTGCAGAAAGTCCTACCTTGCAATTGGGGCAGTATGTCCAGCCAACACTCTCCACAAAAAAAGTCAAAAACCAGAAATTAGAACCCATGATAAATAAATTATCACAAGCTGAACCGAAAGAAGCCACAACCATGAGCCTAAAAGCAGAAAGCCATTGTTGTTTCAAGGGCTGGGTTTGTTCCATATTGTGAGCATGGTACGTTTTTATATACAGATCTCACTTTCAAAAATGTCAGCGCTCTCCTAGTCCTGCACTTTGAGGTGATTGTTGCTATTTGCGAATGACTTGGGAATTAATTAATGTAAAGCCAACTGGCTTATAAATGGTTGGCATTGTGAACAGCCCCAGAATCATGGGGAGTACAGTTTATGCGGTCAGAGCCACATTCAGTGCTGTATGTCAAGGGAGAAGATTTATTATCACAGTAGTCCATTTTCCAAAAGTTTGCAAGGGCTATTTCATAATGAAGAGGCACTGTTCACAGCACAGTCAGCACCTGTTTTTTTCTGGGGTGTATTATAAATCTCAAATAGAAAAAGAAGATGGGGGAGGGTTATGTAGCACAGAGGGCATGAAATCTCAACAGAGGAACAGCATGAATAATATATTTACTACAGAAGGAAGAAGAGAGAAAAGAAAAACAGAAAAAATTACCTTTTTAAAGAAAAAAAAAAAGTGCAAAGTAGTAAACTTATTTTTAATCTGATGACAGGAGTTAAACTCCCACATTGCAGTTAATTAAATTAAATGAGCCTACCAAGCTGGATTATAAACTATAAATATTTTTGGTCGCTTGCCTCCCTCAGAAAGTGTCTTGGATATAAAAGCATCACAGAATAATAACAAATAGCTCATAATATGGTACAGGCACTTAAAAAGTAGAAGTGGAAGGAAGGAAAGGCATATGTACTTTCATATAAAAAAACAGCTGGGTATTTTTAACTATAAACCAATCTCAAATAGATCAAGGTAAAATGGATAGTGACAGTATCCACCAGAAACTTCCCCATTGTTCTCCAAGTGAAGGACTGAGGTTGTGCCTCAGGCCATATCCTTGTTGGTGGGCAAGGGCCTGGAAAGGGACCAAAGTCACTGATGGCCAGGCATGAGGCTGAACTCTGTTTGATCTGGAGACAGGGTGATGCGCATTCTGTGAGAAGTCATTTGATCCCATCTGTACATGTGACGGTGTTAATTAAAGGCCCAGTGAGTGTGGATGAAACAGACATGGTAGTATGCTTTCTGAGCCCACCTCTGACACAGATGGCAACACAGCTTTGGGCACATTCCCCAGTCTCTGTTCCCAGGATATCCTTCCTCCACTCTTTCCTGATGTGTTTCTAATCTTCTCTAGCTCACTCCCTAATTTCCCTTGTGCTCTACTACCTGCAGTAATTTGACTACCTGTCCTCGGGGCCACAGACAGCATAAGGAATCCCTGTAGCTGCGATCAGCCTCACCATCTCTGTCCTCCCACAAAGAGGCTTGTGGTGAGTAGGATAGAATTGTTGGGCCTGGCTGCAACTGACTAACAAAGAGCTCTCCTACGTGCAACAAACACATTGAAGCAAATGCTACTGGTACCCACGTTACCCCATTTCCCAGACACCACAATCCCCTCTCCACCAGTCTTGTACTTCTTAAAGAAACCGTCAGGCCCCGGCTGGGCCAAGATAAGAAGTGAGACAAACTCGCAGCGAAGGGAGAAAGCAGCTTTACTGGTGATGTTCAATGATCCAAAGAGGAAATTCATAACAATCTCTCCAATTTTATAACCTCTAGTGCCCACCCCTTTTATCTATCCAACTAAACCCTATCTTACTACTATGCCCCTAAAACACCCAACAGGATGGTCCCTTATTGCTTATCCCCACCCCTGTTAGTCCCGGCCAGGCCTAGAAGCCCAGCTTTCTATGTTTTTGTTTAGCTACCTCTTATCTATACAGAAGAATGCAAACATGTGAAGGACAGGCCGTTTTCTACCCTTAATATTCTAAGTTACTCAGCTACCTAGCTATAGTGAAATCCCAAATATTATGCATACTCCTTACGACATCACCAGCAGCTGGGATGCTGTAAGGCTCTGGGACATCTGTCATGGGATTTTACCCTAAAAATATAGTCTTGCAGTGCTACATGGATCAAGCAGCTCTTGATAACTGTGTATACGTAAATGTATTTATAAAAAGCATTCTATGATTTTCCTGAAAAATAGTAGACCAAGAAAAAACCATTTAATTCTCCCAGCTAAACTGAATGTGTGTTATGATCTTCCCCAGAAAACTTCACTATTGTAGTGTATTGTAGTGCTTTCCTGAAAAGATAATAAGAAACTATGATGATAGCAATAAAAATTATGATGCTGCATGTTCTCTTGCCTCTTACAGCAAAATTCTTAAAGCCATTTAATAATCATCCTGTATTTCTACATAGCAGGGAAGAAAATGAAAGGTAAAGTGAAAGAAGCCAAAGAAGTCCCATGAGGAAAACTTGAAAATTCATGCTTTTACCAAACCACAAGTGAGGAACCAGATAGCATAATGTATATAAATGAAAGCAGCAGCTCTATTTCATGCTAGTTAGACCATCAGATGTAGAGACCATCATTGCCAAGAACTCCCATGCAGTTAGTTTTAAAAAGAAATCTCACATATGATGAAGTAATTTTCTGAAAAGATGTTTCTTGAATCAGTTGTCTAGTGAGTTTCCATAGAAGCCATCCTGTTCTCAGAGCAGTTTAAGAGTAATGTTAAGATCCTGACACCATTCACAAGAGCCAGAAAATTCTGAAATTGAAGATAGTGCTCATTCCCAGCATGTCACACCATGTGCTCACACTTGTTTGCATTCAAATAGTATCTGTCTTTAAAGGAGAACTCTAACAAAAGCTTTCCACCCCTCTCTGATAACGATAAGAAAGTAGAGGGAGAAAGGAATAAACACTGTAGAACTGAACAGCATGAAGGGCTTATCTCCTTCTTCAGACACTCTGAATTTTGTGAAATTTCCCTCATGTTTCTAAGGGGATTAAATGCAGCTCTTAAAAAAAAAAACCAACCACCAAGAAAGTCCTCGCCATGCTGTATTTGTTTTCTTTGAGCTTTGTAGCCAACAAAAAAACCATAGGTAACACATAAATTTTTTGCCAATGAAAACACAACCCTCCTGTGTCAAGAGCCCGAGCCACTAAGGGGTTTTTTCCATCTCCTTGAGCCTTCATCTCTATTGCCCCTGGGACAGGTCACTCAGCTACTGTCCATCTACTGCCAGTTGGGGGGTTTCTCCTCCCCATCCCTTGTTGTCCCCATTACTGTTCATGGTGGCACAACAAGGCATTTGGCACATGTGAAGTTGCACAAACCAGCTCCTGTGAGGAACTGAAGTCCTGAGTGCTTCCCTGTCTCTCCTGGAGACCCCTGCACTTTATTGTATATATGCAAGGGTGCAGCTTGCAAAATTGTCATACAGAAGCTATGGTGTTACAGGGAATTTAAACCAGTCCTTTGAATTCCAAGTATCATCCTAGTCCCTGGGTGACCCTTCTCAACAGTGCAGCAGAGGAGGAAATGACAGCCTTCAAAAACTATCAGCTCCTCTGCTGCAAAGTCACCTCATACTAGATAGAGGAGCACAAATTTTAGCTTCAGTCTTCTGCTAAGGAGCAAGTTCAACCAGCTGGTCTCTTATTTAAAAACAAACAAGCAGATAAATAAAAGGGGGGAGGAAGAAGCAAGAAAGAGAGATTTAACTGGAGCATTATCAGAGATTTGAAAGTATTAAGAGAGCCTGTTCAGCTGTGCCCTTGCTAACAGGTGTCCCCAGCAGTGGAACGCAATTAATATGGAAAGGATTTCTGGGAACATGGGGATGGATAAGGTCAGCCAAATAATCCCACATTAAAATTAGTAGGTTGTTTATAGCTAGTGGCATAAAAAAAGAAAATTATAAAAAAACTACAAACATTCAGGAAGCACTGGGCTTGCTGAATGGTTTTCTAACATAATTATTAAGCTTTTCACACCACAATGACATTGACACTTCCTGTAAAACCCTGGAAAGGTTCCAGTAAAGCAAAAAATGCCCTGCATCACAACATTACATGCAAAAAAACAACTCTTCTCCTACCTTATCACCGCTCCACGTCACCTTCCTGAGCATCCTGGTCTTTATCTTCTCTCATTGTCTTTGATGTAGTTCTCAAGAGAAGAACATCTGATCCCAGTAATCTCAAAAGAGCAACATCAGTGGGAGGCCTATTAAATCTCATTTTCAGCTTGTTCTGAGAAATTGAGAGGAGGGAAAGGATGAACAAGAGAATCCCAAGCAGCTGTAAATAAGAGAAAACAGAGGGCACACCAAAAAGAGAAGAGGTTGCTGAAGGATCAGTGGTCCCAAGCTAGAGATTATTAAAGGGGAAAGAGAGAGAGACACTCCAGCTGGTCCTTCCAACAGCAGCAAATGTTTGTGGTGAAGGAAGCATGAAATAAAATACAGGGCAAAGTCTGCACTATTAAGACATGAAGGTTGCAAGTGTGAATACAAAGAGGCCTTTGAGGGCCATCATCACACATCCTGTGCATTAACATTGAAGCTGGAAACCTGAGCCCTTTCAATTATATGCCATTCTGGAGATTCAAAGACATATACCCAGGGCTTGGATGCCCTCAGTTCCGAACGCCCCACAGAAACTGTAGAGAAAATGCATTTCCAGTCCAGATTCAAATATGGGCAGATACAAGGGAGTACTTTTGGCAAATTAGTTTTAATGTACAGCAATCTCAGGGAAATAACTTGCTGAGCTAACCAGCAGCATGGGAGACAACACATAGGATTCCTGGGTTTGAAGACGAGGCTGAAGCAAATTAATCGCTCTATACTGCAGTGTTGAATACACCTACTTACTAAATGTCAGGAAACCAAGATACGAGCCCACTATATTCTGCTCTTGAAGTGATTCAGAGAAAGGGTTTTGTAGATTAGAAAAGATTACACAGATTACTTCCTATCTTCAAAATAAGTTTGGAGCTTGGATGACCTATACACCTGTCAATCCTGAGAAGAACCTGATTCTGTGTACAGTCTTAGCATGAGCCTAAAAAGTCACATGTCTGGGACCCTATCAGCACTTCCTCTCCTCTCAGGGTTATGGAGGCAGCTGATGAGGGTCAACAACTTCTAGTAATTAAAGAAACAGGTGGAATAACATCACACTATCAACTGGAAACTTAGCACACTTCTGTTGCCCTCACACTCAGATACTTTTCTTTTATTTACCTCCTGTCCTCCTTCCTTGTATCCATCATGAAAATTTAATTTCCCTTTACTGGAGTTCACAGGGAGGAGGGGAAGTCAAAAATAGACAACTTACATGTATTCATTTGTACCAAGGAAAAAAATCCAATAATTACAGGACTTAATGCATCTAAAATTATGTAATTGTGTCCACTAGCAGTGTGGAAACATTTTAGCTGGCAAACAGGGTTCCAAAGCAGACATACCACTGGAAGCTTGAAATAGCAAGTGGCAGACACTCAAATAAAATAACCATAGGGAAATGTAGAAGATTAGAAAGAAAAAGGACACAAACTGGCTATGACTTGACCTTGGTTTCAGTTTACTCCAGATGCAATGACTGAGATACTTATAGCCCTAAGCCTCATCATTTAGTCAAGAATTGCCTGTGATGAAAGCAGTTGGAGGAAACATTTTTACACACATTTGTCTGCTTTGATTTTCCTCCAGCTGCTGCCTTTCTGAATTTGATCTCCAGACAAACAGCATTAAGACAGGTGATTTAATAGACCAAGCTAAATTGAAGATATTCTGGCAGCCACTACACAGAAATTATATACAGCTACCTTGGTGAGGAGACCACTCTGTGCTGGAGAATTGGGAAGGGAAATGAGCTTTGGCTCAGATGCTACCTTGAACACTCTATATGAGTCAGAAACACCACAAGGAACCTGCCGTGCCTGATCCTCACCACCTCCTTCAGACCCAGGTTTGGGGCCTCCGGGAAGGGCTGAATTGCTAAAATACATCTTAGGATGTATCTGTTATGTCCATTTCAGATAGAGCTGCTGAAGAACAAGGCAGCCCTACACTCCCTTCTCTTTATTCTCTCCACCCAGTGTGCTTCTCTTCCCTCTCACCTTCTTCTCACCACAGCTCCTTAGCACCAGAGTCCCTCCAACCTACATAGACTGTGTCAAGAAGCCCAAAGCACAGAAAACTAACTGACCCTGCAATGACAGAAGTGACTTGGCCAACACAGACCCCTAAACAAAGGACACAGCAGGAGAGCTGCATACCAATGGGGCTGGGAGAGAGACAGACCCCGCCTTTGGATTAAGGCATCTGCACAGTAACATGGACCCCTTGATTGTCCACTGGAGGTATTCTCTGCTGACTCTACAACTGCCATGGTTAGTGCAGAGGCTAGGGCAGAAACATGAACACTGTACCTTCATCTGGGTGTGGTTTAACCTTCATCTTTTTTGTATAAATTGCCACAAACTGAGCCAGAAAACAGGCAAATCTCTCATCTGAGCAAAGCCTGCTCAGACTGAAAGTTACCACCCTCACTCAAGTGAGCTGACAGTGTTACATCCATATAGCATGCCACAACCACTCAGCCTAGGCACTGGGCAGGAGGCAAGGGTCAGGCCCCATCATTTTCATAAATCCACCAAAAGCTCACGTTTCCCTCCCCATTCCTCCTGCCCTTCTATAGCACCCACTACTCTAGCAAAACTGTCTCCACATCTCAAGGCATTTGGGTATAACCAAAACCATGCTCGCTGGCAAGCAAACTTTTCACATAGGGAGTCCCTTGGCCCTGGCAATGGTGCATTTCTGTTTTGCTGCAAGGTACAAGCTGTGCTGTTTATCCCACGCTTGTGTGGGAGCACGTTTGCATTCTCAAGAGCAGTGGCGCAAGTCGCTTTCCCTGGGTATTACCATAAAAAGCTAGGTTCCCCCCAATTGCTTTTCTGTGCTTCACAAGACTGCCACTTTGGGTTTTGTGCTGGGGCAGCAGGGGTGAGATTATCTTCCCAAAGAGAATTAAATCCATAAAAGAGGTAGAGGAGGGCCTGCTGGTGCTATTCAGGGGCAGTGGGAAGATACACTCTTCTGCAGACCAAGCTTCAGAGCACGGCCCCCCCTAACCTTTATTGTTATTCTTTCACTGCCAGGAAATTTAATTGATCAAAGCCACCCAATTCTTGGTAGAAGTGCTTGAAGCTGCAAATCTGTGCAGAGCTTGAGTTTACAGCCAGAAACCCCCTAAAGTCGCTAGCAGGTTTTGCACTCAGTTTCTACAGGGAACATGTCTCAGCACCGCAGTAAAGAGGTAGCAATAGAAAATGCTGAGAAAGAGGGAGGGGAAAGGGCTGATTAGACAGGCTCATAAGGATTTGATCTCAAGTGGGCCCACTCAGCTCAAAGTTTGGACAATTGGGATTATCTCAGCCCTGCAAGGCAGGAAGCCAGAGAAGGCAATGAAGCATCGCTGTTTCCTCAAGGCTAGTATGCCTCAGTGTCACCTGCAGCCTGGCAATATCATTTTGTCACATTTTTTTCTAGCACATAATGGGATGAGTCCCCATCTAAAATACAAGGTCAGTACCACAAAGACAGAGAAGATGGCCGCTTCAGCCCTTCGTCTGTTTTGAAGATGCTTCTCAAACACCCTAAGCAACTCAAAACCATGGGAAGAGGCATAAAACAAAGTGAGCAAAAAAACCCATCTTGGGGGGGCACCATCTGTACAGCAGCACTGCTAGACAAGAAGGCAGCTCCCGGGCAGTGTAGTCACTGCATGGGTTTGATGGGGAGCACTGGCCACCAAACAGCACTTGTTCACAGTGTGGGCAGATGGCAGCAGCAATCACCGATGGCTGGGGTGCTACCACCAACTCTAGCCTGTTTCTGTTAGTTCCCAGTGCCCACAGCACTGTGAGGACATCCTGACTGGGCTGCCTTTGACTGTTGCTTGGCTGTTGCTGATATCTATAAAAACCATCCAAATTACAGATCCCCTTACAACCCCAAGCTAGTTACTAAAACAGGCCAAAAAACAAGAGCACGGACCTGGCACAGACCTAGGAGCAATTGGCAGGGACAAGCTTTTAAATTATCAACCTAAATATGGATTTCTAAGAGGCAAACCAGAAGTTAAAAGAGTGCAAACTGTTGTTATAAATATTTGAGGGAGAAGCAGACTGGAACAAGAGTCTTTTGGTCTGTTGGCTGTAAAAATGCCTTTTAAACTACCAAAACATCATTTGTCACTCTTCCACCCTGCCCCTTCATTGCTCCTGCAGCTTTTTTCCAGCCTGACTTTATATAGAGTCTACAGCATCTGAAAGGAAAGCTACCTGTGTTTTATGCTCTTCCTAATTTGCAAGAAAAACAAATGTAAATCACACCTCACATTTGCAGCACTGCAAAAGAAAATGTTGGATTTAAGGCTCTGGTATGTACAACAGCAGAATAAAAAAGAGTGATTGGATACCAGACAAATTATTTTATATATTTTGAAGGTCTGCTAGGGAAAGAGAAAGGCTTGAATATGAAATACCATTTCCTCTTGACTCACATAGTATTGTTTTGCATTAAAAAGGAAAAAGCCACATTGTTAAAACATGCAGCAAGCTGTGTGAGTGGAGTGTGCACATTAGAGCAATGTACTGAGCATCAGTGCTTATTTATTAAAATTCTGATATGAGGTGAAGCTCAATTTAGTTGATGTCAGCAAGCCTCCTAATGAGGCCTCTTTTTATTTTTTTAATTTTTTATTATGAAAGGGCAGCTTTGTGCCTCCTCTAATCAGCTTGACAAAGGACATATAAAAATGCAAAGAGACATAAATATTACTGTAGTTACCAATGAGAAACACCATGGGCAAATGCAGGAAGTAGCCACAGATCTGTCTGCAGATGTAATGGCTGAATATTGTGGGTTAGTTGTTCTGCTCAGGAAAGGAAGGGCATTTCATAAACCATATACCACTTTGATCAAATTCTAACAACACCACCAAATTTGCAGCTTTTTCTCCAGACTCAGATATATTCAGAAAGTACCTCTGACTAAGAGTGATCTACTTGCCTGTTCACTAGTTCTGCAAACACTGATATGTCCCAGTTCACGAGCTTTCTGCTAGGCCCACATGGGTGATTTTTTTTGATGTAGCAGATAAGTAAAACTGCCCTTCAGTCCCAAACCCAGAGCTCAAATTGCCAAGCCTACAAAGAGCCTTAGAGATGGCAGCAGCAATATCAAAGGTAGATGCAAGGGAAAGTATTGTTACAAACCTAGGAGTTTTTATGCAAATTAAACGATGCAACATAAGGATATGTTAATGCCTGCATTAAACCTCTGAACATGCCCAGTATGAAACATTCCCAGAAGCCCAAGCAGATTCATTCTCAGCTGGAGGCTTGTATAATTAATAAAGGCACTGTGACTTCTCTCCTGACCCAAGTGGCTAGATACCAAACCATTTATAGCTTTATAGGTTAACACCAACATCCAAAAATGTATTGGCAGCTTGTGCAGATCCTGGCACATTAGTGTGATGTGTTCCCAGCGTGAAACACTATTTAATAAGCAGGTCACTGCATTCTGCATTAGCTTCAGTTTCCGAGTGGGCTCAACATACAATGCCATGTAGAGTATATTATGGCAACGACATCTCAAAGGGACAAAAGCAAGGATAACTGCAGTGAAGTCCATTAAAAAAAAAAAAAAAAA
>VYZS01044320.1:22505-32522 GCA_013400695.1 Neodrepanis coruscans | reverse complement strand
AAAAAGAAAGAAAAAAATTATTTGAGGCAGAAGCAGGAGAAAAACCTAAGTAACTACAAAGCTTCAATGTCAAATAATTATCTCTTGCAGTGATCAATCCTTAAGAAAAAAAAAAGAAAACCACAGAAACGGTTTGAGCATAAATACAAACATATTTATAATAAACACTAATATCCTCCTAGAGACATTTGCCAAGATCAGAGTTTAGGTGCACTGTGAATGCACAATGACACCCATTGGCAGTGAGAAAACCTACATTCATTACTCCATTTCAAACACAGCCAATATGCCCTGACTGATGGAAATCCCACACACAAGTTTTGGCACAGCTTTTTTAACAGTTTCAATGGCAGGAAAAATAATCCTTTCTTTAGGGCAGCCCAAATAGCTCTTCTTTGCTTCAGAACATGAAAGTAGTTAAATGTATCTTACAAGTCCTGTCACTTCTCTGGGAAACTCACAACAATGGATTAAGAACATGGCTGAATGCCATCAATATCAAGTTCCAAAGGCCAGATGTCCACGTTCACAAAAACTAAACAGTGATTCAGTTAAATCTGAGAGACAAGGGATTTGTCAGGAGATTAATTTTCAACCTAGACAGATGGTCAGAAGTACTGGGCGTTCTACGCAGAGGTTTCCTATGGACAGTGCAGCCGAATATTTGGAGTGTACAGATCTCGCAGAAATCCCCTTGTTAAATTTTGCTTTTCCAAGGAGTGACAAACATCTGGAAGGGAGAACTCAACTCCTATTCTTTATAAGAGTCCTTGAAGACTCAGCTGGGCAAATTCCGACCACGAAACGACAAGGATAAACCTCGTTACGTGTGCCACAGGTACAGCCCAGAAGATAACTTATCTCGCGGCCAGAAAGATGCTCCCAAACGCGTGAAATAAAAGGAAAATAAGAGAGGGAGGGACAGAGATAGAGGGATAGCGAGGGACCGGGACGGAGGGGCACAGAGGGGTCGGGATGGATGGGCAGACAGGGATCGGGATCCATGGCAGCCTCCCCGCCCCCTCCAGGCCTGACGGCCGCGCGCGCGCCCAAAGGCCGGTAACGGGCTCGCACGCGCCGCGCGGCGGGAAAGGCGCGAGGGAACCGCGCACACCCCGTGCCCGTGCCCGTGCCCGTGCCCGTGCCCGTGCCCGTGCCGCGGGACGTACCGACGCCCGCCTGCTTGCGGCAGAAGATGAGGTCCGGGTGGTGCTTGGCCATGGCGCACACACCGGCCCGCGCTCCCGCTGCTGCTGCGACCCCGACGCGCCCTCAGCACTGCTCCGCCCCCGGGTCCTGGCCGGGGCGAGGACAGTGTCTGCCGAAGGGCCGCCGCCCGACCGGAGAAACTCCAGGGAGCTGACGAGATAAACCCTCCGCCGCGGAACCGCTCCGCCACCCGCACCCCCTTCCCGGGGCGGCCCCGCGCTGGGGCCGGGGCCCGTCTCCTTGTGTCCGCTGTGTCCCTGCCAGGACCCGCGCGGCCCCGCCCCCTCGCGCGCGGCGGAGCTATGAAGGGGCCCCGGTGACGCCATCGCGGCGCGACTTCATCTTTGTCAGTGAACAAAATGGCGCCGTACTGCGTGCTGGCGGCTCGGCTCCGGGTGAGCGGGGCGGGGACCGGGCGGCGGGACGGGACGGGAAGGGCACCGCGCGGGAAGGGCGGCGGGGGCGAGGGCACTGCCCACCGGGCCGGCGGGGCCGGCCGCCTCCTGCAGCCTCCNTCTGTCATGACCTCTCAAACTCATATTTGTCTGTAAAATGGGTTTGCCACAGACATTCCCTTCTTCGAGAGAGAGCTCTGGTTAATATGCAGTCAATAATGAAGTCTTCATTATCTTTTAAGATGTGGAAGGTAAATATCAGCTGCAGTTTTATTTTTTTAAGGCTGTTGACAGGGATATGGAAATCTTTGCTCCTCTTAGGAAAGCATGTGATAGAAGCAGGCAGAGTAACTTCCTAGTTTGCCACTTGTGACCTTGGCCAGTGTGTCCCCTTTTCTTAGGAAGCAAAAGTAAGAAGTTGGTTGGGTTTTAGTGCTCTGAAAGTACTTCTTGAATCCTATTTTTTTTATTAGTTCCTTACTTTAGATTTAGGTGTTTTAGGAATGTGTAGGGTTTTTTTTAATTTCAGCAAAAGTCACAGAATAGCACCATTTCAGTTAACTTAGCAGGTTTGTTCTTAGTTGTTAAATAGCTTTTAGTTTGTATTTGGAGCAGAAATGATCCCTCATAAAGTGAAGGCAAATCTTTCATTAGGGTAATAAATTGGTTCTCACTTTATGGTGTGGCATTGCATGAGGGCAAGAAGTCATCTGCTAAAATTAGTGTTGTACAGTGTAAAACAAAGGCTGTGCTGGCACAGTCAATACGAAGTTGGTGTTCTGTAAGGTTGTATTCTATTACCAGGCTCAGGGTGCTTTTTTCCCCTGTGAAGGATTAGATCTGTGATGGTGCCTCGAGGTGATCTCTGTACGAGGCAGATGTTTTTTGCCCCTGTATATCTGTTTAGAGATCAATGACTGAGCAGCATGTTGGCAGTCCCTGGGGCAGTGCCAGCATTGACCATGGCACGTGTTGGTAACATTGGTTTAACTCACCTCCTTTCCCCTGGAGCTGCATAGAAACCTTCCCTCTGAGGGAAATAGGTCGGAATTAACCTGGCTTGGATTGGCTGTCCTATTTAAAGTATAGTTTTGAGAGCCTGGAAAGGTTTTTTTCCTGCCTGTCTGAGGTAATGCTTTTAGTAGCTCTCCATTTTTTGAGCCACGTTGGCTGAGGATGGACTTCGAGAGGACTTTGAGTAAAACTCTAAACTGCCTGAAATATCAGTGGGTTGTTGTAGGCATTGTAGGTAAGTGCTGAAATGGTGTATGGGCAGCTTTGTGTGTGCTGGCAGAAAGCACTGTTGGTCTGGGCTGAACTGATCCTCAGAACCATAATTTTGGTTGCTCTTTGGAGGTGGGTCTAGGAAATTACACTGCATTTACACTCTGGTTACACTGTGCTGCTCTTTTTAGGCTCATTCCTGGCGAATGTTGGAAACTTGGCCAGAGTTCTTAGATCAGGGAGGATGAGAAAAGATGGTATTTCGGTTTTGAGCTGGGATTTCTGGGTCTGATCTCCCAGATAGGAGTGTATGTAATGCAGTTGCTTCTCTTTTGAACGTGAGCTTTTGTGCACTGGACTTGTCTGCCTGATCAACTGCCAAAATGCAAGTTAGTTTGTGAGCTCAGACTCTCCCTGTGCCTGGACCATTCACAGTAGTGAGCTGAATGCAAGGTAAGAAAGTTAAAATCTGTAAAATGAAGTGATGGCTTCCTTACAGAGACTTCAGAAGTAATGGCCCATTTAATATGCTGCCCTTCTTGTGTTTCAAGGAAGCTTTTCACCTGGTAAAATACCAATAAATTTAGGAACCCTGCAGTGATTACTACCATTTTTTTACTGAAATCCCAGCATTCATGCTGGGATAATGGATTCAGAGTGTCAGAGGAGAGAAGATCACTTGGCAGCTATTTGGTCAGACTGGAAATTAACAGTTCCAGGATAAAAGGGAAAATGTATGGATTGCTGGCTACCTACTTCTCTTGGCTCTTGGTTTTAAGGCACTTCTCACTACTCAGTAAAAACCACCATGGAAGCCCCCTCAAAGCACTCCTGCATTCCCTCTCACTCAGGGAAGAATGAGGGGGAAAGAAGCTGAGAACTGTTAAGCATGTGACTTTTCCTTAGTCTTGCAGTTCTGCCAAGACTAAGTTCTGCCAACTTCTGTTTCTGAGAATGCAATGGAAAAAAATACGGGCACAGAGAACAGAGAAGTGTGATGAGTAGATACATTGTCAAATCTTTGAGGAGAGATCAGACTTTTGAACCAGGCAGAGTGTGCTGTTCCTCCTGGGTGGTGGTGGAGCCTTGGGCTTGCTGGGTGCCAACCAGAGAACAACCATATTGAATCAATAAATTCCCAGCAGAGTAAAGAGATGGGACTGGATTTACATCCCAGTAAAATGAAGATAGCACTTTTTTAATAGGTGCCTTTTAAAAGTCTTACATAGACAAAAATGATTCTCTAGTCTCCTGAAACTGACTGTCCTAGTGATTATTTTCCCCCAGTCTTATTGGTCATTAAAGGAACAAACCCTCAGTTTTTCCAGGCTTCTCTTGCCAATCTCTGTCCAGACAGAATCTTTCACCTTAAACATGAGCCCTTCCTGCTTCTGGAAGCCTGAAGTTGTGGTCAAGCAGGAGTCAATTCCTTTGTATTGCTAATTCATTGTGCCACTTAGTGAAGTAAAAAGATACGTAGACATGGATTTTGAACTGAAATGATTTTACCTCAATTTTGTTTGGAAAGCTTCTTTGTATCTCTTTTTAGAGACCTTGCTTCAGATTTTTATTTTAATCAGCTTTGGTTGCAGGCAAGACTTAAGATGCTGTGAAGCTGCTGCTATTACTTAAATTTGCATATCTTTTCTTCTGTATGATGAATTAAGAAGAAATGACTCCATTAAATCAAAATGCATTTCCTAGTCTGAGGAATAGATTAGTTTTCCAGGAACAGTGGCTAAACCCCTCAGTCTTTTTTCCAGTCACTCCAGGAGTCAGAGACTTTCACAAACAATGTATATCTTGTGAGGTGAAGACATTTCCACAGCATTAATTATGCTGGGTAAATGCTTAAGTTGGGGGGAAAAGGGCAGAACAAAGCAAACATGGAAGTTCTGTGGCTCTATGTAGAAAGCAGCTTTACCTTGTATGTATGTTAAACAGTGAGAAACCGGGTGGTGTTCAGTTTGTTTTGGGTGGTGGTTGGCTTTTTTTTTTCTGGTGGAAGAAAGAAAAGTTCCCAGTCCGACACCTGTGACAAGTTCTTAAAGTACAGCCCAGTGAAACTTGATGACTGGGTTTCCCTTGTGCTCCTGGAGGAGCAGTGCTCTCTCTGTACCACCAGCTTCACATTCTTCAGATGTTCTTTCAGGAAGGTAGTATGCAGCTGCTGTAGGTCTGTGCTGCTCCTGCCAAAAGCTGTGTGCGCAATGGCTTAGGGTCGTTGGGTAAAAATGCAAACGGTGCCCTTATTGCCGGTGTGCTGGGTACTGTGACCTTGCCTAACTTGCCTGAACTTTTTATTGTGGAAGTTGCTAACAAATGTTACCAAAAAGGACAGTAAAACAGTAAATCAATGATGTCTCATTGGTTGTGATTACTCCCGGCAACACTTTCAATACTGGTAACAAGAAAACTGAAAAAAAATCCCATTCACAAGAGGAAGCATTAAAATGCTTGAGCAAGTCATAAGAATTGACCGGTATTTTTAACAATGCAAAACCAGTGGTCGGTACAATGATTGTGTTCTGCCCAAAGAATATTTGTTGATGTACAATGATTCATGCAAAAGGGCTGTTGAGTGCAATAGTGCTATGATTAGTAACTTGTACTTATCAAAACCCTGTAATGCTGAAGTAGGGGATGAATAGAAAAAAATGGGAGTTAGATTAGAGTTTAATACTGGAGGAGGAAGAACGCTGAACTCTTGTCTTCAGTCTTTTTCCAGACTTCCGATGACTGCTGATGGCTGAGGCTTTCAAAGAATGTAAGAAATGCGTGTGCCAAATCCTTGGGATTGTTTTAAGGACGCTGCCCTCTGTCTCAGTTTTCAAAGTTTCGTGAGAGCTTTTACCCCTGAGCACTGACCTGTCTCTTTCAGGTCAGGTGTTGTAAAGGTGCCTGTCCTCCTGTGTTCCAGGAAACTCTATCGCTTTGGAGGCTGCCAAGTGAAATTTGGGGTTTTTTTTTTCCTTGGCGTTTTCTGCTTATGTGTTCGGCACACAGTATATTTCAGCTGTCAGGCAGTTTAAACTCACCTGTAGGGTAAGTCCAAGGCTTTTCTCAGGGGAAGGATGAAGGTGCCTCTGTGAGAGTGAGGTAAACAGCACCTGGATCTGTGCAGCCAGGTTGGTGAAGCTGATGTGGGTTTTTGCACATCTGTGTTATATTGTAGACCAGGCTTGTAAATTGAAGTGTTTGTAGCGAGAGTTGAAACACAGCTCACCTTATGTGGAAATACAGTAACCTTTGTAACAGTGTGCAGGGACCCTGCCCAGGAATGTGTATGATGGTGGAACAGAGGTGTCTGCTCAAGCCTGGGCTGTGTCACCTCCCAGTCCTTCGATGTTAGCTTAGTGCCAGTGAGCAAATACAAACCTGGGGTTAGCTTGCTTTTGAAATGGCATTGCTTTTTCTCCACCTAACAACGTGTCAGGAGAGTAGCAAACTGGTAGTTGCTTAAGAATTGTTTCAGCATTGTCTGAAAGCAGATTTCAAAGCATAAGGCATCTGGTGCTGTAAGTAGAAATGTAAAATAATTCAGTAAATGCTACCTGTTCTGGGTAACCTGGTGTCTCAGTGTTTAACATAACACACAGTATTGTATGATCAAATATTCATTGGGCGCCTTTAAAACCCTTTGCAGTTTTTCTGTTCCTCAGCCTATAAAATCCCAGTAACAAAAACTGAAAAACATGTTGGTTTATTGATATATTACAGGAATTCACTCTGCAGGGTTCCAGTGCTAATACAGTCCTTTTTTCAGCATGCCTTGAATAGTGGGATACGACGCTACCATGTTGCTCCTGTGCTGTGCCAGCGGGCCAAGGTGGCCATGAGCCACTTTGAACCTAATGAATACATAAATTATGAGAAGCTGGAGAAGAACATCAACATTGTCCGTAAAAGGTAAGAGTAGAGAAGGGAAGAAGGGAGGGGTCAGTGTATTGAATATGGCCCTGCAGTGACAGAAGAGTTAAAAATGTTATGGGGTTCTGGCTCAGGGAATGTTTACTAGGGAGAGCAGCTTTGAGCAATGAGAGTTGTAAATGTTGTGTCTTCACAGAGTGGTGGGGCACTGTGGGAAGGGTTGAAGGTCATGTTGAAGCACTGCAACATGCAGAGAACCAGGCCAGTGCAGAGGAGGTGCTAGAAAGGGCTTTGTGCTCTTTGTTTAATGCCCTCATTGAGGAATCTTCATGATGGCCTTTGCTCCTTCCTGAGGCAGCAGCATGTGGGCAGTGGTCATTAAAGGATAATGCTTCTTTGCACTGGGTTTCAACAGTGAATGTCCCGTGTTCCACTGTTAGACATGGAAAGGAGGGCTTAGAATTCATAGCATATGTAAATGTAGTGACCTTAATCTGCTGATAGAGGCTTGTGTGCCTGCTAAATTATTATTCCTGTTTCGCCTGTCGTGGCACTGGTTTGTATGTCATGTCCTTCGGTCTTTGTGTCCTTTGTTAAATGCAGTAGCTCTCATTTCAAGTTGTTGTGTTGACTTAGCTGCTTCCCAGAAGATCTTGCCACTGACATAAATAGATTCCTCAACTGATACAGCTGCAGGATGAAAGGTCTGAGGTCATGAAACTCCACTTAGTTGTACTTGCTTGCTCTGGGATCTGATATTTGTGAATTGAGTCTGACCTCTATCTCACCTCCACATTTGCTGTCCTGAAGTATAGCTCAAGAAATGAGCAGAGTCAGTGTAACAGTATAGGAAGATTAGAAAAGAAAGCATAAAATAACATAAATTCCTATACTTTTGAACTTTCTGAACTGAACCGTTTAGCCTTGTGCCAGTTGATATTTTAATGCTGTAAGAAAAGCATGCAGGTTTCTGTATATTAATAGGTCTTAGCAGTCTGAGCAATATAGGGAAGCATTCTGTTACATGCTTAAAAGGGTAAATGCTGAAGTACATAAGATACAGATTAGCAAAATTATTCTCCCCAGGCTTGACCGCCCCCTGACCTTGTCTGAGAAGATTGTATACGGACACCTGGATGACCCAGCAAAGCAGGAGATTGAGCGGGGCAAGACGTATCTGCGCTTACGGCCAGACCGCGTGGCCATGCAGGATGCCACAGCTCAGATGGCAATGCTACAGTTCATCAGCAGCGGGCTGCCCAAGGTGGCTGTGCCTTCCACCATCCACTGTGATCACCTCATTGAAGCCCAGTTGGGTGGCGAAAAGGATCTTCGAAGAGCCAAGGTCACTATTGCAGAAACTTGACTTCTGTCTGCTTGAAAACCTCCTTCCAGTTGAAGGAAGAGGTTGTTTTAATTTTTTTCCCAGAAGAACAGCCATGAATCAGGCGTGGTAACAGATTGCCTGTGGTGGTCGGCTGTGTAGACAGGTCAGATGCAGCAAAGAAGCGGTAAATGGATCTTTGGGAGTTTCTCAGCTGAGATTCATCCATTATATGGTTTAAAGGACGGTGAATGTAGGAGAAGCTAGTCTTAGGCTGTTAGTGATGGAAGCCCAGATCATGTGTATGTTCTGGAGAGATATTTCAGCCAAAGGGAGAGAAAAGATGTATTTCAAAGGGGAAAAAAGACAGATTACTGCATGTTGCACTGTGGAAATGTAAAAACTTACTGACCATGTGTCTGCACTGCACTGTTGTATCCTGTGAGGGGGAGGCAAGTAGTTACTTTTCCAAACCATTTGCAAGTGATTATCTGAAGAGCAATAACTGAAGCATGTGCAGCTTTCAGAGCTTACGAGGATAGTATAAAAGTGTGCAAAAGCACAGAGGATGTTGGTTTTTATTTGGGAATTTCAAAGTCTTGTTTGTCCAGCTGCTGGTTCCTACCTTTTTTGAATTTTGTATTCACTCTTTTACTGCTTATTCACCCCCTAAGAGACTTCTGTAATATATAGACACATTCATCTCTGTCCTACATGCCACAAGCATCTGCCAAGGAAATCTTGTCTGAGCCAGAAGGAATTGCAACTCGAATATTGATAACCAGAATTTACAAACAGCAAACAGGGGTCAGCTGCATTTTAAGATTTTAGTCCATATCTATTCTTAGAAACTCATGATGTTAAAGTAACTGGTTCTGGCTTTCTCCTTCAGGCCGCAGTAAAACAACTTGCACCTCTCTGGAGTGAATTTGGGGAGTTCTTGCTCTGCTTGTCTCAGTCCTAAGTTGTGCGATTAAGAATTTGAGACTTACTAAATCAGACAGTTGCTTTTCTTCCATTCACCTCCTGTCTTCCCGTTTCCCCTATTCCTGCATTTGTTCTCTGTAGTGCAGTTATATTCACTGCAGCCTTGAGCTGAGTCCCTCCTTTGCCATCCACTCTGAGCAGAGCAAGTAAAGGTCCTGCCACCTTCTGACTGGGTCCTGCTGCTGCCAACTGGCACACAATGAATGCTGGCAGGCCAGAGAGTGGTTTGGATTTGCTCCTGGCACATCAGCATACTTTGCTGCTGGAGGGATACACAGTGAAGTGACCCAACTCCTGGTGGAAAACGAAGCTTAAAGAATTGCTGCTGCCTCATGGGAAAATTCAGCAAATGTGTGCTGAGACAATTCTTCCATTATCTGGTTTCCCCTTTCTCTTTATTCTGAAGCTTAGCTGCATGAGAGCAATCTTTAAGAAACTCTCTCCTCCTAGTGTTTATCTTATCTACTCTGCCACTCCTCTGCCAAGAACTATCAGGACATAATAGTGTCATACTTCTTGGCAACCGTGGCTTTTCTGACAAGTGATTTTCACGGTGTGACCTCCACCAATAATGGCGATAGTGCAGCAAGAAAGGCAGCATTGTGTGAGGCTTAAACAGGGGACTTGGTAGAATGAGAATTGACACTGACCAACTCCCCTGGCAGCGAGCAACTTCAGTTCCATTTCTTAATCTGTAAAAATAAAGCCAAAATACTTATCTAACAGGTTTGAAATGTTTCCAAAGCATCTGCAAAAGAAAAGGAACACCTGGTAGAGAAGGAAGGAGGGGCTAGAAAAAGTGAGGGGAACAGGTTAAAAAGAAGCCCTGAGAATATTAAAAAAAAAAAGAGCAGAGCATTTTTAAATACCTTATTGGCAGGGTTTTCCTTTAAATATGAGTTAGAAACTAAAAAAATATGCTTTTAGTAGTGCTACAGGTGGGATGAAATTAAATGGCCTGTTGCAACTGTGTGTCAAACAGTCTTAATCCTTTCTGGTTTTAAAAGT
>VYZS01044320.1:0-21941 GCA_013400695.1 Neodrepanis coruscans | reverse complement strand
GACCTCCACCAATAATGGCGATAGTGCAGCAAGAAAGGCAGCATTGTGTGAGGCTTAAACAGGGGACTTGGTAGAATGAGAATTGACACTGACCAACTCCCCTGGCAGCGAGCAACTTCAGTTCCATTTCTTAATCTGTAAAAATAAAGCCAAAATACTTATCTAACAGGTTTGAAATGTTTCCAAAGCATCTGCAAAAGAAAAGGAACACCTGGTAGAGAAGGAAGGAGGGGCTAGAAAAAGTGAGGGGAACAGGTTAAAAAGAAGCCCTGAGAATATTAAAAAAAAAAAGAGCAGAGCATTTTTAAATACCTTATTGGCAGGGTTTTCCTTTAAATATGAGTTAGAAACTAAAAAAATATGCTTTTAGTAGTGCTACAGGTGGGATGAAATTAAATGGCCTGTTGCAACTGTGTGTCAAACAGTCTTAATCCTTTCTGGTTTTAAAAGTGTGTGCACCTCCCTCCAATTGCTGCAAAACTGATGGGGCAGACTACAGGCATGCATGTGAAGGAAGGGAATGTGTTTGAATGAGCTGCTGATGTATGGAACAACAAAATGTGTTACTAATGCTCTGTTTTTCCCTGTGTGAATAGGACATAAACCAGGAGGTGTACAACTTCCTAGCAACAGCTGGTGCCAAGTATGGAGTGGGATTCTGGAAACCTGGGTCGGGAATCATTCACCAGGTAAAGTGTGTGTGTGCGTGCTTGTGCTTACAATCTCTGAATATGCTCTTTAACCTTATGGTGAAGAGAGAACTTAGGGCAAACCCTTAGAAATGTCACCATTTGAGGAAAACAGCTTGCTTTCTTTGAGGCAAGTGAAGTTTCGTACTTGCTCTCTCCGTTATCTTGACGACAGTGGGTTTTCTAAAGGTTATTTTGGTCAAACTGTAACCTGATGTGTGATTAGGTAGTGCCAACAGCATGCCATGTGAATCACAGAAGCCTGAAATACCTTAACTGCTTGTGGGCTGGCTCCTCTTAGTACAATTGGGACAGTAAGGTGATGCCATGAAGCTGGTTACATAAGGTTAATGTGAATTGCTTTTGGTGCTAAGGAAAGCAGCCTTGGGAACATACTTTTTTTAGGGGCATTATGTATGCATTTGGTTCCATAAAACCCAGAAGAGTATATGAGGACACCAAATAGAGCAGCATACTTCAAGTATTCAAGAATGGCAACACATAATGAGTTGCTGTGTGAATTTGAATAAAATGCGAAACAATTTCCAAGTCCAAGATTCTCTTGTTATTGTACTTGGATCTAAAAGGAATATGACTCTCCTAAGATAACTTACCCCTTCATGAGGCTTTTTTTTTTCAACCAACACCTCTGTCAGGATTTCCTTAACTTGCTTATGGTTGATTTACTTTGTGGGTCCAGTAGTCATTTTTCATTGTTCCTCTGAGTCTCAGGCAGTAAAAGTTGAAGAGCAGCATAAAGCAAAAGGAGTGGAGAGGAGAATGGATGACTGGTAAGCATCCTGTCAGCAGGGAATTTGTTACAAGAGTCGAGAGCTCTCTGCCGTTTTCTTGGCTACAAAATGAGTTAGTAAAGTTACCTTAGCTTAATGTAATGCAACGGGTGAACCCTTCAAAAGGTTATGGGAACACCTCAAGTAATTTGTGCTCTGGAATCACTCATAACACCTGTCACATGGCAACATAGTTCTGTGCTGTGGTTACCAGCTTTCTTGTGGTCGACTTTCTCTAGCTGGAGAAAATTGGTCATGTCATACAGGTTCAGAGTCCAGCTCTGGTAAACTGAAGCCTTGAAAGTAACCTTTCTCCCACAAATGCAGTAGTGTGATCTACAAGCAAATAAAGCTGAAAGGTCTAAAAACAAAGTCTTGACCTTTTAATACATGACCCACCTTAGTTCTGTTCAGTTTGTTCTGTGGTACTCAGAGAGGCTGTCCTCAGTGTTGATGTGGCACATATGCAGTGAGAAGTTCATTAGCTTGAGTTCTCCACTGTGTTGCTGCCACAGAAAACACATTTTTTCATTAAAGAACGATTTTGTTGGTAGTTGAAAAGTCTTGCATGGAATCACCAGCAGCAATAAGGGAAGGGCAGCCTCTTGGTGAGGGGTTCTTCTATGTGATTGGGTTTTGGCTGGCAACATGAATTGGAGGAGCCTGTTAGTATTCTACTGCTATGGGAGCATAAAAATGATGTAAGGTCTTTATTATGTATCCAATCTAGCATTATGTAAGTGAACTGACTTGCTCAGCAATTGATTAAGGGTGTGGAGACTTTGGAACAGACTCTTGAGCCCTAACAAAGGTGACAACTTAGCAAAATCCTAGACTGGAAGAAAGGACTCTTCTAGTGGAAAAAAATTGAGATTGTTTTCTAAATTTTTTATTATCCTGGGATGAGCAAGGATCCTGGGGCTGAGACTTGGTACCTTGTGCTGTCATTATATCCTCTACAAGAAGTTTGAAACAGATGAGAATTTCCAATCCAAACCAAATTCAGTTACTTTCTTGCTACTGAAATCTGCAAATACAAACTGATTTAAACTCTTGCTCTTGTCTTCTTTCTTGCTGTCTTTCCTCTCCTTTCCCAACAAGCAAACAAGCAAGCAAACAATCCATTTTTATTTTCAGATCATTCTGGAGAACTACTCCTACCCTGGAGTTATGCTCATCGGCACAGATTCACACACCCCCAATGGAGGTGGCTTGGGAGGAGTCTGCATTGGAGTGGGTGGAGCTGATGCTGTGGATGTCATGGCAGGGATCCCTTGGGAGCTCAAATGCCCAAAGGTAAGAGCAGAAAGAATACTGATCTTTGATGTGAAGGGTGAGATATGTGTAAGGAACATTTATTTTCAAGCACTGTATATATAAGGCACCATATACCATTACAGTCTGAAAGGAATATACCCCACAGGAGAACTATATACCATTACCTTTCTGAAAGGAAGGGATGTCAGTATTTTTTTTTCTTTCCCCATTAATGTTGCTCAGGTTATTGGTGTAAAACTGACTGGCAAGCTGTCAGGCTGGACTTCTCCTAAAGATGTGATCCTGAAAGTGGCTGGCATCCTCACTGTCAAGGGTGGAACAGGCGCCATCATTGAATACCACGGGCCGGGTGTGGATTCTATCTCTTGCACAGGTAAGACAGCACAAATCTATTACCTGAGTGGATTGTTATTGGAGTTGAGTGTTGAGTTGTCTGTGGAGGCAGGGAAGGGAATCAGACAAGAAGGTCTAAATGTTCTCCCTTAGCCTGGCCCAGTGATTGATACACTGCGAACTGGAAGAGCTCAGCGAGCAAGGTGTAACAAAGTACCATTCCCCCTCAGTGAAAAAGTGACCTCTCTTCGTTAAATCTTCTTGTGACTTTGAGAACATGGGACAGTTAATTGTGAAGAATCCTGTAAGATGGTGCATCAGAATAACAGTAAGGGTGGAGGTATTCTAGCACGTACTTAAGAGGATGGAAATGTCAAAGATAATGGATTACATTTTCATTTCAGCCTAAAATATGCTATGAATAGAAAAAATAAACAGGTTAAAGGGAGTATATTTGTGACAGCTGCTAAACAAAAAGCTTTTCAGAAAAGCGGGGTAAGCAGAGGATAGACCAGAAAGCAGCAGTTGGTAACATGCAGTCATATCCTAGCTAATTGTGTCTCTTTTGTGCTGAATTTGAATCAGCAAAAATTGCAGTTCTCTCTAATGTGCTGGTTAGGATCAAATTATAAGAAGTGTCTTTTCTTTTGGCTTGAAGTGCAGCCTTCAAGTTGGGCTTCTCTCTGTTTGCATGACTTTGCTACAATTTGGAATATTTGGTTTTACAGACTGTGAGCAGTTTGGGATTTTTCTTCTATGAAATCAGAAGTACTTAACCTGTGATATCTGCTTCTAGCTCATTAATTCTAAAACATGAGCTTCTACAGCTTCATTGCTATGTCCTTGAAAGGCATGGGTTATCCCAGTGCCGTGAGCAAATATTTGGGGTTTTTTTATTGTGTTCCATCACTGGAAGCATTTTATTCAACTCATTAAATGTCTCACAAATATCTGGCTGTAAAGATAAATGAGATGGTAGAGAGGGAAACCCACTGCAGGTAGCAGAGGCACTGCTCACTGCTGTAAATATATTTGGTGCTCAGTGCAGATGTGAGTTCTCTGTCATCTCTTCCAGTATCTGCAAGAATCAGTGTAACTTTCAGCTCCTTCCTTGCAGAAAAGTCTGATAACAGGCACTGTATGGATCGGTTGTATGGATCAATTGTTAGGGGTTGAGCCAGCCATTATGTGGCCTGTGTATCCTCTCAGCTGTGGATTTAGGTTTCTGTGGGTAGTGCCCTGATCTCTCTTGGCTTCACTGTCTTTTCCATTTACTGACTTCTGGAGAATTGGATGGCCTTGGACTTTCTTATTGACCTCATGGTCACTTCTCCCACTTCTTCTCTAGGAATGGCAACAATCTGTAACATGGGGGCTGAAATTGGAGCTACCACATCGATCTTCCCTTACAACGCACGGATGAAGAAATATTTGGGCAAGACTGGACGAGCTGGTAAGAGGATTTGGGGATTGAAGTGAGTAGAAGTATGGGTTTGAGTGAAGGTGTATTCTGGGGGCAGTATCTTCCTACAATGGTGTCTCGTGACTTCTGACTTTGAGTGATCCTGTAGGTCATCTCCTAGAAGTAGAGAGCCTATAGATGAAGTGGCTGAGGAAGTATACAGTGGACCCACTGTGTTTAGCTGTTCCAGACTTTTTCTTTTCCCTTATATTTGCTGCACTTCTCAGATCTCACTTATTTCTTATTCCAGATATAGCTGCACTGGCAGATGAATTCAAGGAACACCTGGTACCAGATTCTGGTTGTCAGTATGACCAGGTGATAGAAATCAACCTCAGCGAGGTAAGACTTCCTTTTTTCTTGCCATCTTGGATGCTGTGATGTGACTCTGCTTTGTGTGAATGAGAACCAAGCTGAGAGTTTAGTGCAACACCCCCTGGGTCTGTGCTAGAACATGTAAAGTACACTCAGGTCTTCTTTACTGACAGCTTGTGCTCCAGTGTTTGTGTAGGAGAGTACTATTTAAACAGCTTCCAGATAGAGCTGTGAAAGGAAATGGATTTGCTGCTGCATTTTGGCATTATTTTTTGCTACTCTAATTTCTGACTTTGTCACTGTTTCTTAAAGCTGAAACCGCATATCAATGGACCTTTCACACCAGACCTGGCGCACCCTGTGTCAGATATTGGTGCTGTGGCAGAAAAGGAGGGCTGGCCTGTTGATATCAGAGTTGGTGGGTAGCATTTGCTCTTTCCTCTGCCTTCATGCTTGTGGCATAAACATTGCTGACTGGGAGCCAGTCTTTTCATTGCTGCTGTATGTCCTTTGACTTCAGTGCAGTGTCATCTCTTCATGGCCATGTGAGTTTGCAGGGAAGAGTAGTTACTGACTGGGCCAGGGTTTTTCATTTTCAAACTTTTGAATGTTTGAGTTAACAAGAATGTTACCTCTTGAAGAGCGAAAAAAGTCTGTGGCATGGATTTGTCTGTTGCAGAGATCTGTCAGGAGCATGGTTGCAATTCGCTGTTAAGCTCTCAGGACATGGTAAAGTTAGTACTTGCTGTCTTAAAGAGCAGGCTTGGAAATTCACTTGGAATACTCACTTTTGGGATAGCAGCCTGTAGGCTGGCTTCTCTACTGTTGCTCACTGGGGAAATTAAAAGAATGGAAATACGTTGTAAAGTCACGTCGCAGGTGGGACATATATGATTTGACAGTGTTACAAGTAGGATACAGTTACAGCGGCTGTAACTGAGAGGGAATTTATGTTTTGCTGGTTAGCTCTGGAGTGCAGTCAGGGTAGTACAGTATGTCATCCTGTGGTCTTTATACTGTAACAAAGGATACTTGGTTTCCATCATTTCCTCTATCTCTTGCTATCTTGATTTGAAGCCGTTTTTGTCTTTGTGGAACAACAACTCTCTCTGGTAATTTGCTGAACCAAAGTGCAAGCGAGTGACACTGAGATCTTGTAAAACAGTAACCAGAAGAGTGACCAGGGAGCGTGTTCTGACTGTGTACCCTCCAAAGCTGGACAAGAGATTGCTTGTGACCACAGTATATTGCTGGGAGGCTTGGTGCTATTGGTACCTGAAATCCTTTCAGGTTCCTTGTCAGCAGAAAAGGTGGTTGTCCCTTGTTTTTTCTGCTCAGAGATGGGTCAGGGAAAAATTTCCTAGTACCACTGCTGCCATAACCACCTCCCTGTTTCTGTCAAACACTACAGGCTTGATTGGCAGCTGCACCAACTCCAGCTATGAGGACATGGGACGCTCTGCAGCAGTGGCAAAACAGGCACTAGCACATGGATTAAAGTGCAAATCAAAGTTCACAATCACACCAGGCTCAGAGCAGATCCGTGCCACCATTGAAAGAGACGGTTATGTGAGTATGGCTGCTCTTTACATTTTCAAACACTACGGGTTAAATTCTTTTAAGTCAGTACTCAGCGTTCTTGAGGTAACTAATGGAAACCGCTTAAACTTTGTCTTCACTTCTTGCTGAAGGTACAGTTACTGTTGTAGTGACTAGCCTTGTGCTACTGTGCCTGCGGATCCTGCCATCATCTTGACAGTGTTTTGACTTGATACCTTTACTACCTGGGCATAAGAGGGTTGGAACTGAACAGAGCTGTGACAGTTATCAGGAACTGGGACCCTGAGGAGATAAAGTATGCATAACAAGGAATGCTTCATGCTCCTGGGGTTCTGTAGATGGCCATGGCTGACAAAGACCTGGAGTCCAGTTTTCCCATTTAAGAACAGTTTAGGAAGTGAGCAAGCTCTTTTGTTGGGAGGTGGTTTCCAATTTAGACCAAGCTTATGGCAGAACTCATATTTGATTTAAAAGCAGTGTTTCTATAGAGGAACTGTTACCTACTTTCTCCCCTTTTCTGTGCAGAAAATGATGTTGTAATTAGTTTTACTATTTAGTAATTGTTAGATGGTGTCCACAGTGTGGGGACCAAGTCTTTACATACAGATTTGCCAAGCCAATACTTAATGCCTCCTCCAACCAAGTCCGCAGTCCTTTCTTTAACAGCTGCTCCTTTACTTGAGCTTGCTGAGTGGACTGAGCAGGCAGAATTACTTGCCTGCATTATTGCCAGTTCTCTCCTTACATGAACGGGAAGTCTGTAAGATATTAATCAGACCAGACACTGCCCTTAAGTCAAATATCTGCAAGTAGCTGGATTGCTCAAGTTGAAGCAGGTAAGAGAATGGGAACATTGTGTGCTCTTCCCCAGCATTAACCTACAGCCTTACTGGGGCCAAGCCCCATGTATATATAAAAGTGACTCAGAACTGAAATAAGGAGGGGAATTTTCTCATGCTTGGTGCTTTCTGTTAGTATCCTTTACCCCTGAAAGAGCAACCCCAGAAACTTATTCCAGACTTTCTACCAGTAACAAAGTTGTTCTCTAACCCCCAGGCAAAAGTCCTACGAGAAGTTGGAGGGCTCGTTCTTGCCAATGCTTGTGGGCCATGCATTGGCCAGTGGGACAGGTAAAGTAGAAGACAGACCTCACTCTAGCTTTGTGTCTTTTAGCTTCTAAAGTGCTCTGGGAAGCCAAATTTGATTGTAAATACAACACACTGGGAATTAAATGTTTGAGAACCTACTGGCCATAGCTGTCTGATGTGCACTGGAAGAGGAGAAAAGACTGCAAGACTGCAGATTTACACTGAGCCTTTAAGTGAATGAAGCTACAGAATGGACACACCTACTGGAGGCTTTTTATAGTAGAAAAAAAAAGGGAGAGAGATTTGCTGTCTGTGAGAGGGTGGGCTAGAGTTTGTGTGGTTCTTTTAAAATAGGAAAAGTGAATTCATCCAACTTCAGTCATTGGAGTAACCAGAAGAAAAGGGATGGAAGACACATTCTCATCTGGCTTTATTGCTGCTGATGGTGGGCCTTCCAAAGGCAGTGTACTTAGTTGTTTGTTTAGGCAGTTCAACAGTGCACAACATGGGCTATGAAAACTACTCCCAAGAATCAGTGACATGTTTCTAAAAGGTAGTGATTGCTGCCAAGAAAAAGCTGGGGGATTTTAGCAGGGAGATATCTAGAAGCAGTATCCCATTTGGATCTGATGAGCATGTTTGCTTCTTTCACAGGAAGGACATCAAGAAAGGAGAGAAAAACACAATAGTTACGTCCTACAACCGGAATTTCACAGGTCGCAATGATGCCAATCCAGAGACTCATGCATTTGTGACCTCCCCAGAGGTAAGAAACAGTGAGAGGAATAGTTCAGGGTCCCTTGGAAGCCAATTCTTGTGCCTGCATGAGAGGCCCAGTGTGGCTTGGTTAGTAGCTTGGCTACTGCCTTTGAGACTATTAGACTTAGTATTTTCAGATGAAGACATGGGGGCTAAAATACACCTTTAAATTTGTAATTTTTTCTTTCAGATTGTCACAGCCCTGTCCATTGCTGGCACTCTAAAATTTAACCCTGAGACAGATTACCTGACAGGAGCAGATGGGAAGAAGTTTAAACTAGAGGCACCTGATGCAGATGAGCTGCCCAAGCTGGTAACTGCTCAGTCTGGAGGTGGAGGGAGGGAAGGCCTGACACTAGCAGTGTTTTATATGTACTGAGGGAACTTCCATGCACTGACCTCTTCCTTGATATGTGGTATTCCAGCTGGAATGGAGGAACTTGCCTATATTAGCTTGTTCTCTTCGTGGGGATGGCTGAGGCTGATGATTTTCCTTTCTTCTTTGGAAGGAGTTTGACCCAGGCCAGGACACCTATCAGTACCCTCCCAAGGATGGCAGTGGGCAGCACGTGGATGTGAGCCCCACCAGCCAGCGCCTCCAGCTTCTTGAACCCTTCGATAAGTGGGATGGCAAGGATCTAGAAGACATGCTGATCCTCATCAAGGTCAGGAGCCAGCTGGGGGAAATCAGCTGTGACAGGTCTGCTCAAACAGGGGTTTGCACAGCAACTGCTAGAAGCTTTGGATGTGCCTTTGAGCTGTCTCTTGATTCCCTCCCTACAACCACATTGTTATGGAAAGTGAAGCAAGGCTCTTCCTTCCAGGTGTTTCCTTCTTATACTTTTTTCTATTATAACTAAGGGAGTTCTCTCCTTTGCGCTAGTGCTTAGCTAATGCCATGAAAAATGAAGCTTGTTAGAGCATGTAATATGATCCTGCCCATACCATGCAGTCTGCAGAAATTGTCCCAGCTATAGCATGCAGTGGAAAGGTGGATGGGTTCTTTTATTGTCTTTAATAACTGTCCTAAGATGTATTTTGTCTTAAATGGGGTCGTTGGGAACTTCTCGTCCATCAGTATGCATGTTCTCTTCCCACTTTATAGAAAAGGAAATTACTTGGTAATAAAACATTACAATTTGGTCTTTTAATGGAGACATGAGTTTCTCCTCTCTGCCTGAGGTGAGTTAACAGGGTAACTTCAGTTATGGGTTCTGAAATGCAATCCCTTGGGAACTGACCTTTGGTAACACTCATGACTTGGCAGAATTGCTGGAACTCCCAAGGGCCATGCTGAGCTGTGCTTAAGTTTTTGACACAGGCAATTCCTGTGCAAGCACTGTGAGACTTAGGAGTTGAGGGCCATTATCTCTGGTTGAGAATTCTGTTCTTACAAGCTGAGAAGGCTTATGTGCAGTTTGGAAACTTAGAGGATAGCACTTGGCATCTTGCTGAAGTACCCCAGCAGGGAAGCCAATATGTAGCAGGAAGGACTTAATTGCTTTTTGTACCTGAGCAACCTGCTGCTGAGGGAAGCAAGGACACAGCAGGAGATGTCATGGCTAAGCTGATTTTTGTAATTTACCCTTTGGAACAGGGATGTCCTTCCTTCCCAACACATGCAGAATGACCACTGTGTTCTGCCTCAGAGTGCCTTAATTGTGTAACAGATGCACTTGGGTTTGTGCCTTTAAAAAGAGATGTGAAGATCACGGAATGGGCAGGTTGGAAGGGACCACAGTGGGTCATCTTTGCAACCTCCCTGCTCAGGCAGGGTCATCCTAGAGCACGTGGCACAGGATTGCATCCAGATGGTTCTGGAATATCTCCACTGAGGGAGACTCTACCAACTCTCTGGCCAACCTGTTCTTACACGCACAGTAAAGAAATTCTTATGTTCAGGGGGAACTTCCTGTGCATGAGTTTCTGCCCATTGTTTCTTGTCCTGTTGCTTGGCACCACTGAGGAGAACCTGGCTTCATCTTCTCACCCTCCCTTCAGATATTTACGGACATAGATGAGGGCTCCCTCTCAGTTGTCTCTTCTTAAGACTGAACAAGAGGTACTCCAGTCCCTTTATCATCTTTGTAGCCCTCTGCTGGACCCACTCTAGGAGCTCAATGTCTCTCGTGTACTAAGGAGCCCAGAACTGGACACAGCACTCCAGATGTGTCCTCATTAGGCTGACTAGAGGGTGAGGATCACCTCTCTCAACCTGCTAGCAATGCTCTTCCTCCTAATGCACCCCAGGATACCATTGGCCTTTTTGGCCACAAGAGCACACTGCTGGCCCATGGACATGTTGTCCACCAAGACCCCCCTGCCTTGTCTGCAGTGCTGCTTTCCAGCAGTTGAGCTCTCAGCCTGTACTGGTGCAGGAGGTTATTCTTCCCTGGTGCAGGACCCTGAACTTGCCTTTGTTGAACTTCAGACTGTTCTTCTCTAACCCGCTGAGGTTTTTCTGAAGGGCTGCACAGACCTCTGGACTATCAATCATTACCCCCAATTAATGCTTCATGATTAAAAGTATTGAGGAAGGGTCAAGTTCATTGCTCCATCCTAAGACATTCTTCTCTTCTACTACCCTATAGGTAAAAGGGAAATGCACAACTGACCATATTTCTGCAGCTGGACCATGGCTGAAATTCCGTGGCCATCTGGACAACATCTCCAACAACCTGCTCATTGGTGCCATCAACATTGAAAATGGCAAAGCCAACTCTGTGAGGAATGCATTAACCCAGGAGTTTGGCCCAGTCCCGGACACAGCCCGTTACTACAAGGTGAGATGTTTCCCTGACACATCTATTTTAAGAGGATGTTTACACTTTGGACAGTGTGTGCCAAAAATGAGGATCTCACCCTCCTGCTCTCAAAAAACAGCTGCTCTCAAAAAACAGAATTCCCTTAGCATTGAGGCTTTTCCTTGGTACTTATTCTCGTGATTGCAGTTCCTATAGGAGACTGTGTCCCTCCTTGCTGTGGGGAATAGGGAGGAGGATCCTGTGACTCAGAGGGGACCAGAAATCATAGACAGAAGAGGAAGAACTCCTCCTTTATGCTGTGCACACTTTACAAGGCACAGGTGTCTTCAGACTAAATCTTGTCTCCTAGAATGTTTCACCTGTGACTAGTCTAATGGTAAAATAAATTATAATCTTATCCCCTTTATTCTTTAATACTTTGGATCTCAAGAAATGTCCTTTTACCCTCTGGACAACTTGGCAGTTTTCTCAGATTGGCTCTTCAAGTTGAGAAAGTTAAAATTTTCCATGTCCCTTCCAGAAGTAGAGCAGAGGTCATAGCTGGTGTGAACATTGGTCTGGTACACCATCATGGAGGGAGAGGTGTCAGGAAAAGGAAGGAAAGCATTTGCTCTGGATTCCAAGGGCAGTCCTCAGCCTTTGTCAGCAAAGGATGGCAGGACTTAACTGATGTGAAGCACTTCATTCCTTTAATTCTCTCCTTTCTTAGAATTGAAGGGAGCCTTCTGGGAGAAGGCATCATAGCACAGCAATGTCAGTGTAGTGCTAAAATTAGATGTGTGGGTGGATTATTTGTTGTTAATTCCTCACTTGAGTGGTGGCAGAAATATAAATCTCTTTTGTTACAGAAAATGGGTGTCAAGTGGGCAGTTATTGGGGACGAAAACTATGGTGAAGGATCAAGCCGGGAGCACGCGGCATTGGAGCCACGTCACTTGGGAGGCAGGGTCATCATCACCAAGAGCTTTGCCAGGATCCACGGTGAGTCACGCTTTCCCTGTGAAGTGTATAAACAAGATGTGTTTGGTTTGAGTGGAGGCGCTGCTTACCTTGCCCTAGGGCTCAACACCTACAGGCATGAACCCTGCCTGCTGACAGATGGCAAGGTCCCTCCTGTCAGGAGCCCTGCTACATACCCTAATTAGATATGCCACAAAGAGCGGATATGCTGATCTTGCTACAAAGATAGTAAATGTTGCTGGAATACTCCTCTGAGAAGCACTGGGCAGCCAGAAGGTAGTCCTGCTTCCCTGCAGTGAGATGTGACAAGCGTGGTTGGCGGTTTGTTCTCTGCAGAAACCAATCTGAAGAAGCAAGGTCTACTGCCTCTCACTTTTGCTGATCCAGCGGACTACAACAAGATTCATCCTGTGGACAAGTTAAGCATTGTGGGGCTGAAAGACTTTGCACCTGGAAAGGTAACTATCTGGATGTCTTGTCATGCACCTGGGGGCAGGGATGTGCCACTGGTGGGTACAGCAGTGAGCTGTGTGCTTGTGAGGCAGCACTGGCACTGATGGGCAGCCAGCCCAGCTGCCAGCCAGGTGAGACTGTGGCCTGCAGGGCTACAGGGCAGGTCAGAATCAGACTATGGTGTTTTGAATGGTGATGAGAAACCCTCGTACAATACTCTGATTCCTAGACTTGTTGACTTAAGCATGAGTGTTCCCTAGAAGGAACTGCAACCTCAGTTTTATGTTATGACCTACCCTGAGCTACAATTTTCCCTTTTCAGCCCTTCAAAAACAAGTAGGAATTTTCCTGTGAGAAACTTCATATAACTTGCTCCCTTGAAAGAGAAGGGGGGAAATAAAAACTGTCTTCTTCCTTTAGCCTCTAAAATGCATCATCAAGCATCCCAATGGGAGCCAAGAAACAATCATGCTGAACCACACCTTCAATGAGTCGCAGATTGAGTGGTTCCAGGCTGGCAGTGCCCTGAACAGAATGAAGGAGCTGCAGCAGAAATCAAGCTAAGTGCGCACAATGCCCCAGTGCACTGGACTCGATTCAGCTTTGGCATTTTCATGAAAGTGCAATTCCATGCCTACTGTTGGAATAAATGTCTGATCAAATGTAACCATAGCTTCCTTTTTGTTATGGTACTTCCTCTTCACTGACACTATGAAAAGGGAGTGCAGCTAGGCTTTTGTCTTTTAAATTCCCCAGCTCCCTTTTTCTATTTTGGCTCAATTTCAGTTGTCCCACAGTTATTTATATTTGGAAATAACCAGCTAAGGTGGGTTTGTCTGCTGAGTTGGTTGTTTTCTGCCCATTCACTTTACTGATGGCTAAAGACTTAAAATGAAAATAAAGAATGTGACCATCTCTCTTCTGCCATGTGTATTGTGTTCATCATCCTGATCCCTGTCACTGTTGCTGGGAGGGTGGGAAAAGAACTTCTTGTAAATCAATGCTATATGGAAAAAACTCAACCCACCATAACTCCACAGGGTGAAAAAAGAGCCCTCACAGCTGTCTTGTGCTGTTTAGCCCTTGACATTAACTTACTGCAAGGGTACATTCATGATTCTCACCACCTTCCCCACTACAATCCTGTCCCGGGCAACAGTGCCACTACTGCAGCAATGACAAACTTGAAAAGAGCACCCATTTATCTCCTTTCCCAGCACTGTGCACTAAAACTAGTTTCCTCAAGCACAGCTTACAACAGGAGATGGACATTGAGTCTCTCATGAGAACAGCACACAAAGCTGTGCAGCTCCCACCTCACTGCACTCCTGGAATTCTGACCCTATGAACTGGGAGCTGAGGAAAACAGATACATGGAGGTACTAGGGTTGTTTTCTTGTCCTGCTCTGGTACTATCCCAGAACAGCCTGTGGGGAAGCCCCTCACTTGTTTAACCCAAATTCCCACCTATACAAACAGCTGGGGGTTTTCTGCAAACAGTTTGTTTCCACCACAGCTAGATGGTTGCATGTGAGCACTGCTGCTCTGTAGGTGGCATTCAGTAAGGTTATTGTCTCTGCAGATGGTCCTCAGTTACTATGTGCACCTAAATAATTCTAGGCTTCCTTTTAATTAGGGCAATGCACCAGGAATAACAGTTCAGAATTAAGGGGTTCTAACGACACTGCGGGGAGGGCACTGGTGACTCAGGCTTTGTTTTTGCAGTTAGAGGTTAAGCAGACCCACTGTCCCAGGGAATTACAGCCCCTTCCTGCCAAACGTGGCTGGCTTTGTAATTACGTGCAACATCACTCTCTTGGCAATGGGCCCTGCATAGATTTTGTTTTGTTCCCCACTCTCCTTGTACTGCTGTCAGGGAGGGTGATGGCAATTGTTTGTCATTGGCTGTTAGCACAGAGCAAAGCGTTGGTCTCAACACTGTCTGCCTTGAAATCCAAGTAGCTAAACTGCAGGAGGCAACTGTTTTCTTCCTGCTAGGCAGGAAGCTAATAGTTTCCCCACAAATTGTACAGGAAAGCAGGCTGTGTGGCTTTTACTGTTTATTCCAGTTACGGTATTAAGACACCCCCACAAACAAGGATGTAGCTTGCTCAAAGCAGCCTTGGTCCGCTGAGTTCACAATTACATATTTCAGTCAAACTGCTCATTTTAACCTAAATACAGCCCACCCAATAAAGTAATTCCATTCAGCACATTAAGCAGCCTGTAGCTTTCCACAGTGGTCATCTTCACCAAGCCTGAGTTACTTTTAGATACATGACTGTCATTCCTGTTTTTTGGTCTGACTTCATCCATGGGTGAAGTTCCCATTCTTAGCAGAACATTACGACCACCACCCCTACTCTCCCAGCAGCAGCATTTTCCAGGTCTCTAGAGTACCATACTGCAACTATCTCTGGTCTTTTGCTGTCTCTTAATTTCCTGATGAAAGGGCAGGTTTCTACCCCTCTGAGATCAAGCTCTCAGCCCAAGGATGCTGTACTTCTTGACAGGCTTTCTCTTTTGCTTTCACTCACTGAAGTCAACTGCCCCCTTAATTCATGCAAGTAAAGACCTCCCCAGTTTTCTCTCCAGGGCAGGAGACCAAAGCTCCAGCTGAGTTTGTTGCTGCTGTGCTCAAGGCTTTTTGTGCCTGTAAATTCAGTTCTGCAGATCAGTGAAGACATTTCTTGAAAACAACTGTCTCTTTCTGGCAGGTTGGAAGCTGAAGGGGAAGCAGAATGGCAGGTCTAATTTCTCATTCAGCTTCAGAGGAGCAATGAGCACCAGCAGGATCCTGTTATACCCCAAATATCCACCGGAAAGACTTTTCTGTGGAGCAGGCTCTGATGGCAGCTAACTGTTTGTCCACCACGACAGGAGGCCCAGGCCTGGCTCACTGATTGATCCCTGTTCACAGAAAGAAGACAAGAGTGTGCAACTGTAAACTGCGTAGAGAACAGAGGAAAACGCCTGAAAGTATAACATCTTTCCCTTCTGAGTTATGGAACACAGCTGTCACTGGTTCAGATCTACCCTTCTCATGCATTGTACTCATCTGGGTCTTACGCCAGAACACTGCAAGGAAAGACTGTTCAGCTGCTGCATAAACCTTGATGTGTTGCTCCCAGCTCTGTAATCCTCATAGACTCACTCCTACCTACAGATCCTACATCTGCAATCTGCTTTAAATCAACCTCCCAGGGGGAAACTCCACCAACAACCACAAAGTGTTCCAATGAAAGCCCTCAAACACAGAGCAAACACAAGAACAGTCTTGTTTGTCCCTTTTTCCACTCCTTTCATTTTGTGACTCTGCTTCATGGTCAGCTTAAAGCAATCAGCTGCTATTTTAGACACTGAATAAACCACAGCTCTCACAAAGCTGTATGAACCAATGCACATAGTTACCACAAGAGTGTAGGGTGCCTCTTTCTTCTGGACTTCTTCCATAGCATTTGAAGTGGAAGCCTCTGCAGAGCTTGGGCCTGTTGGTGATGTATCGACAAACGTTTCATCCACGACGCGGAAGCGGATCTCCTCCCCAATGTCCATGTAAAGGTCATGAGCCCCTTCTTCTGTCTCATATTCCCACACCCACACCTGCTCTGCTTCATCACTGGCCATGCCAAGGATTAAGGATGGAAAAAATCAGTATTCTGCTTGACAGATCACTTTCTGACAGTGCTGAGAACAGGCTCGATTCAAAACATTTTCGCAGTTAATTCTCAAACCACAATGTGTTGTCCTGGGTCGTCGGCAGCACAGCCCAGGACCTGTCTTCTTTCTGATTTTCCTGTTTCAAGGTGTATACTGCTGGGGTACCCACCCCCAGAAAAAAGCAACAACATAAAAGGCTCCCAAACAAGCAAACCCCCTCCAAGATGACCTTGCCCACCACACTGAAGCACATCAGACTCACATGTATCTAGACATTACATGGTGTGGTAAAACCTGCATTCTATCTTCAGCAGTGGCCAAGACTGGAGGCAGGGATTACAACTCTGCTGTTCAGGGGACGCTGCCATTCATTTCTATCAGTGGCACAATGATCCTGCAAAACCTAATGAGCGTGAGGGCCTGTCTAGCTGTGATAACAGTCTGCGGGACTTGCTCAACACAACAGCTCAGCTTGTGCTGCTGAGCACCTTCATTGTTGCAGTGGTGAATGCCTGTTGGGCCAGCACTGCACAATCTTTTGAAATGAAGTAGTAAAGTTATCAAAGGTGATCAAAGGATACAACTTAGCTGGCTGCTGCAGGGATTCTGGTGGGATGACAATATCATCAAAGAATCCAATAGAAACTGTGGAGAAAAGAATTTGATTGAGACTGAAACAATCCTTTGCAAATGATGTTCCACACCAATTCCTAAAATGCATTTCTAGGCTCATTCTCCTTGCTCTCTCAGGAAGGACACTGAGATTATGTGGGAATTATTCTTTGAGCCACAACACTCAATTTCAGTTGGCAGCAAAGCAACCACCCAGCTGAAAGTACATACAGGAACAGAGGGCACAGTCTTTGTGCCCGCTGGGAAAGGAAAAGGTTGTTTAGAGCAGGAATGGAAATGAAAGCGTTCCAAGAAATGAGTCAGATGCTATAGAGGTCTGTGACAGAAAAGAGCTTAGAAATCACAGATGTAACATGTTAAATAAAGACCAATATAAACTTAGAACAATCCCCACCTCCCCCTTGAAATTTTATGATGTTGAATTTTGTAAGAGAATAGACCATGCCCAAATTCATCAATAAATGCAGCCAAGGTATTCTTACTGTCCTAATTTAACAACGGAGCAGAGGAGCTCGTTTGTGTGGAAGAAAGGAAAGCAACTCATCAATTATGTATTCCATGACTCTGGCAGCACTTTGTGCTCACAAAGACATTTCCCTGCCATGTTTTCAGCTGCAAGAAATGATCATGAATTTGAACAGAACTATAGGAAAAATACATCAAACCAACATAAGTCAATAGTTCCTTTTTCAAAAACACAAGTTCTGTTAACTGATGTGAGAAAATTAATCCAGTCTATGCTCCAGATGGGCTTGTCTTCCTCTTGGGCATGCACATGACTGACAAAAAGAAAGGTGGGTGCAGACAAAGGTATCAAGGCCAGGGAAAGCTGCCTGGCCTGAACTGCCAACCACCCTCATATCAGAGCAGTGCAAGAGGCCAGTAATAGCCTTTAACCAGCCTACAGACAGCACCAGTCCACCCAAAATCAGTGTCCTGACAGACCCAAGAGCCCTGCAGTTCCCGTGTCCCCCGTGTCAGAAGCTGTGGTTTACCATGGACGCCATCCTGACTGCAGCTTTTAATCTGTCCGATCAGAATCTCATCCAGGAAGGGATGGAAGACCACATAGCGGAAATGCACTTAAAAGAAAACACATCATTAATGTTATTTCCATAGTAGTGAACTATACTCTTTCCACAGTATGGCAGCCATCCTGATTAGACAAAAAAATGGAAATAAGAGTTCTTGATTCCCAGCTGGTTTGTAGGAATTCTGATAGCAGCTGATCAGCAATGTCCTGTTCCTAGCCCCTCAGTCTTGCAAGAGTTGAAGTTCATAGAACAAAAGTGTAAGATGAAGAGCATGGAACAGGGCCTCTGCTTAAGCTATGATGGGAGCATTCCTGCACAGTGCTTCAAGGCCAAAAGAATCAGTTTAAATTATACTTTCTCGCAATACTTCTGCCTTTTATCTTTGTTGGCAATGCTGTGTTTTCTTTAAATCAAATATTTTTAATATTATCAGAGTAAATGAGATTCTCTAACATAACTGGATTTTTCATCCAGGTTAGATAAAATGTTTCTAACTAAGCATTTGGCATTTACAATTACAAGAACGCTGCACTAGGACAATCTCAGCCAAACAACGCTTATGAGCAATGGACCATCATTTTAGCTGTTTGTACTCAGTGCTCCCCTTTTACATAAAATCAGGCAGTGCATTAAAGAAAGTTATTACCAGACACCACAGGATTTATCAAACTGCTACCCCAGTTTCTAAAAGCAGACTTTTTCCCAAATTCAGAAAGATTATATTCTCTTCTTTCAGTTCATGGAGTAATTCAAAGTTAAGAGGCTGAATGCAGATTAAAGCAAGCAAGAAAGCCTGCCATCCTCCTTCAGTACCAGAGAAGCTTTTATTTGCTGGGAGTGAATTCTATTGGAGTTAAAATTTAGACAAAGGGAGCCACATACCGTTAGTCCAGCTCTCTTTTAACAGAAAACATTTCATATGCTCAACCTATGCTCCCACACTGTAAACTGAAACTAGAAAAACACTTCTAAAAAAAAAATTATTTTAACTTCTAAAAAAATGAAATTCACTTTTATGCATTTACTTCCAGTTTTTACTCAGTTTTGCCAAGTGTGAAAGCAAAGAAATTAGTCATTTCTTTAAAAAAAATCACTAGAAATATATGCTGAACCAGATCTGTCTAAGTTTCAACAAAAATGTCATAAAACTTCCAGCTAGGAGAAGAGCATCAAATGCTGTATAAATGTTATATGTAGAAACAGGGTTCAGCATTCTAGCTGGGGAAAATAAGCTTTAAAAAGAAAAAATACTAGGGAAATGCAAAACAATTATTCCAACTTATTTTCTATGTGCTGATCCCCAGTAATTTTCAGTTAAATTAACCCATTCCTTGCCCCACTTCTATGGCTCTAATTGTAGAACAGCAATGGACGGACTATTTAAAACTGTATTTGTACCTCAAAGCTGTGAAGAAGAGATTTTCACCATGTTCCTCTTGCCCTCCTAAGAGGAAAGGGAGTTAAGGCTGTGAACTGAAGGTTGTTACTTTCCCTAACAAATGGACTCAGCTTACATTTCCTGATCATTAATTGACCCTTCTACAACACTGTAACTGAGGACAAGCACCTACCTTTGGTATGTGATGCACCATCCCCGGGAAATATGTAGGAATCTTCCAGCTTTGTGATATCGTACAGACAGATGCAGAGCCCCACATTGTAAACAACCTGACCAAAGCACAAAAATAATTTAAAAGCAGCAAATCAAGCAACCCACCAGGTTAAATCAAGCAAACTCTCAAACTCATACATGACACACACCTTTTCAAAACACAGCACCAGAAGGCTTGTGCTGGGAAGGAAGGACCCTGTTTTGGTACATTGCTTTCAACAGGCCCATCCCAGACCCCCAGTTCAAGTGTTCCAGGAGCGTGTGTTTTCACTGGCACTGGAGAGAGCACTGCTACAAACAGAGACCCTTTGGGAAACCCTCAGTAGTGAGAGAAATTGACCTGCCAAGACAGTGAACAGCTCTCTCCCTACGGACATCATTCACCAGCCCCACATCTTGTCCAAGGGCTAAACGTACTCTTTGCTAGAGTTACACTCTCAAAAGCCTCTAGGCTTGCCTTTGTCTTAAATTATAATAGTTATGGGGAGACACATGGCGAATTCTTGGTTTCTCTGCTACAAAATTTGAGGCACCTACCAGTCATCAGTGGACAAGGGAAGACTTTTGCTTTTCATCACCTGTCCATCTAATCTGCTGTTCATAACCCCTCATCCCTTCAGGTTGCTCTTTTGAGCTCGCTTCACATTCACAGCTGCATTTTGAGTTCTGTCCCTGCCTCATGTTGAAGGCCATATGCTAATCACAACCCCAGGGCTGCACAGGGAAACTGTGACCTCCTGCTCCACCACAGAACACACTTTATATCCTGCACTGAAGACCAACTTCTTGCTCCCACACTATTTTAATTACTACGTGCAGACCAAATCAAGATATTAACACCATTTCTCTTCCAGTATTCCTGTTCTGCATGTATTTATAGAGTCCTTTTCTCTGACACCCTGGCAGTATCAGTTTGCATGTTTTTCATGCTGCATTTTGGATTGCTCTGCTATACACAAACCAGCAGCTGCTCTCACTTCTCTTCCACGCTTCTCTGCCCCATCTGGCGTCTCAGTATCTTCCTTTTACAGCATCAGCCATTAGAAAAATGTCCCCTTTGAGACGGTTCGTGCTTGTCTTTGTTTCAGAGTGGCTGGGCACGGCCTTCACCTCCGAACTTCTCCTTCTTTGCACCCACTGGGCACAAACCAAAGAAAACGCTCGGGGATGTTAACGAGGCCTGCACCAACCTAGAGGTGACCCACGCTTTACCTTATTGGCCAACTTCTTGTTTAGCTCTTCAGCAATGGACTCGTTCAGTTTCCTTTCAAACTGCCAGGGAGGAATTCTCACAGTGTCAGTCATCTCCACCAGGACAAACATGGTGGCGGGGGGGAAAGGGGGCCGAGACACCCACAGCCTCGGGAACTGGAGCGCCGCAGAGACACCGCCGGGTGTCGCAGGGCGCTCGGCGGAGCGGTGTCCCGGCAGTCCCAAAGGGAACGGGGAATGGGGAATGGAGCCGGGAGCGGCCGGGACTCCGCGCGCTCCCCTCACCCGCGCGCCGCACGCGGAGCCCCGCCGCGCGCCACTTCCGGCGCCGCCACAGCCAATCGCATTCGGCGGGCGGGCCCCGCGCCCTGATTGAGGCCGGGGAGGGGGGAATGGCGGGGCGGCGGCCATTTTGTCCCTCCTCGGGCGGGGCGGGGACCCGAACCCGGACACGCCGTGTCCAGTGACCCCCGTGAGGGGAATGGCTTTGGTCGATATAAACGCCCCCAGCAGCTGGGAGTTCTGAGTGCGGTTGCTCTGTATCCCCCCTTCCCTGCCAAGCAAGCCCGGGCAGTGTGTCTCGTGCCGCAGCTGAAGCAATCCACGACTTCGGTTATCGTGATTTAATTTATCGTTTGCATAAGCTTCAATCTCGACAGCAGAGATCAAAGTCTCTGAAAGGCGACTGCTCTCTCTGAAAGGCAATTCTTCAGCCGTTTGCCCACCTCTCCAGCAAATCCGGGTGGGGTTATAGCCCCCTTTGCAGCTGGAAGGTCCTCACAGCACCGACTGCCCAGTGCTTAGGCCAAGGTTATTGTCAGGGACAAACTCATCACACAGAGCTGGAATAATTTCAGAGTGTTAATTGCCAAAAAGAAACAAACCCTCATGGTATGATTTTTTTTCCAGTCCTGGTGCATTCTGCAGCGAGGGAAGCAGCATGAGGGATGGCAGAAAACAAGGGGGTGTGCTAACGTCTGAGATTTGTTGGGGAAAATGAAAGGAGGTTATTTGAAGTGTTTAAAAAAAGATCCGCCAGGAAAACCAAACATCCCTGGCTGACAGTCAAAACTGCACTGTCAGCATAATGGCTTTGATGCGAGGGCTAAGTGTGTCATCCCCCACACCCCCAGCAGCGTGTGGTGGGACAGTAACGTGGCTTTTAGATAAGAAATCATTAAATGTTGAGCTGTCTTGGCACAGGAGGGGGAAAACGAGGTTGGAAATACCATTGTTAGGCCTCATTAACAAGATACCTGTCTTGGCCAAGGAGTTTTTGATCTCCTCACAATGACTCCTGTTTCACCAGGATCTTTTGGGTTGTGGGGTTTTTTTTT
>VYZS01044286.1:0-17273 GCA_013400695.1 Neodrepanis coruscans | reverse complement strand
TGATTTTTTTGTTTTTTGGAGAGAAGGTGTGGAGTTGATCTAGAAAGCTCTTTATATATAGAAAGGATAAGGTGTCCACAAGGTCTGTGCAGTACCTCTTCCTAATTCCTATGTGCTCTGCCCACTTTCCCTTACAGTTATACCTGCCCTTCATACTTGCTGCCCAGGCTGTAAGGGGTTTCACCAGAACTGCTGATGGGGTAGGAAACAGGGATGCCAGATCTGGATGTGGTCCATCCAAAATCTGTTGAAGGCTATGATTCTTCTCCTTTACCCATCCCCTCTTCAAAATCTGTGAAGCCATGGAGGGTGAAGTGGGACAGACTGAGAGTGACTGAGCCCTACGAGTTGTGCCATTCCCAGATTTTGTCTCTCTCTACAACAACATCTGGTATGTTTGCTGGCAGATGCAGTCACCTATAGTTGAAGTAGAAACAAGGATGACATTAAGAAGCTCACCACAGCAGCACACAGGGGGAATGTTAGATGTTAAAGATGGTCTTCAGCTCTTTGTGTTACCATATTTTTTCAAACAATTCTTTAGTCATCCGCCAAATAAACCACACCAGACACCCAAAACAAGGACATTGCACCTTAACAACTAAGTTTCTACTTTACCCTGCTGTAGTTGCATGTACAGGCAAGTAGAATCTCTCTTTTTGTAATTTGACCCCTTTTATGGATGCTTCCCCTCTCTCTTCTCCCCTCCCCCTCTCCTTCCCCCTGGAAAAGCTGTGGGAGCAACACAATGTAAGAAAAAGAGATGCTGACTTTCCTTGACCAGAATTCTCTTCAAAATTATATCCTAGAAATCATTTTCTAATCTGTTTGGGAAAGGAATTTGAGGTTGATTTGATGCAGGTTTTGTGCAGGACAAGGAGTATCAACTGGCGCTCGCGAGTTACACGAGATCAGCAAGCTGTAAGCTCCAAATGGCTGCAGGTTCAGACACAAGCAAAACCCCATCTCAGCTTCCAAAAGCATCCATCACTCTGGCATGACTCCAAAGAGCTGAGACAAAAGGCCATTCTGGACATTTTCCCTGGCATCCAAGCATTGAGCCAGTGCTATGAAGATCCTGTGTTATTTGTAGGGTCACCGCGCTGTTCATATCTCAAAATATTCCCTCTGGTGAGGAGCACTGGCATCTTCTCCAGGAGGTCTCGGAGCCTTTCCTGTTTCTTTCAGGCTTTGTTGCAACCTGACGACTCATAGGCAGCCCTGGCAATTTGAAACGTAAAGCAGGACAACCACCCTCTGCAGCACTCGGCTGCTTCCAGAAGCTGTGCTTAGGGAAGAGCTGTCTGTCAGGCTCTGAGATCCCCACCCACCACCCCGCACACCCCGACGGGCAGGAAAAGCAGTACAAAGCTCAGACTGACCAAACCATCAGAATTCAGGAGGTTATTTCTCCGGATCGCTAACAGCATCTCCATGCTAAATACAATCCATTAGGAAACATTTTTTTTTTTTAAATNCAGGAAAGTACAAAGTACAGAATGATAGAATGACCTATGTCACTTTTTTGTCTGCCTTTCCCTTTTACTTTCTAAATTTCTTGTTCATATTACCTCTGACTAAGATGGCATTTTCCTGTTGATTACAGCTGTGGGCTGTTTGGCAAGATAATAAATTTCTTGCAGCCAACCACCAGATCCACTGGTATTTTTCTGTCATTTTTTTTTTCTTCCGGACTAATTCCTCACATCACTTCCCTCCTTTGGAGGCAGGTCCTTTCGGAGCACCAAGTGCTTGTTGGTGGTTCATGTTATGCTCTAGATGTGCAAATAAGGCAACCAGGTCAAGAAGACCACCTCCAATTCCTAGGCTGCTCTTTGCAAAATACCCCCAAACCAGGCTGGCTTGTGGCAGCACCAATCCTTTCCCTGCCTGCAAATTGTCACCAATGATTTTGGCAAGTGGTAATGAGTAAATCCTTACTGCAGGATGTCTCCCACACATCTCCCATTTGCAGGTCTCTTATAGTTTGTGTGTCCCTCTGCCACCCCCTGGCTCTGCATCCTGCTGGGCACACTGTGAAGCTTTCAGCAGCTGTACTGCAGGGACTGCTGCCCCTCAGCCATAGGGGCATGTTTCCCCAATATTTTCTTTTTTCTTTTTAACCTCCCTGTCCCCTCTGAATAGGCTGTAACTGGGGACTCAAGCACGCTGAAATTATGCAAATCATCCCACCGGGTTTTTTGTAATGCTAATTATATCAAATGCGTGCTCATCAATGAGATTGTCTAATTCCCCTTGCTCATTATCTAGATGTCGCATGCTGATATAGAAACATCTGAAAAAAATTAATCTCCTCGCAACAGTGTTTGTGAACTCCTTGCCACCACCTTTGCTGTCCCTGCCTCTGTCCGAGGTGATACTGGGCACCAGCACATGCACCAAATTGTCCCCAAAAGCCACCCCTCCCTTCCTCCTTCCTTTAGAAGTTCTTGTCATGAGTCTTCTGTTTGATTCACTGAATTGCTTAGGTCTTGTATTTGTGACTGAGATCAGCAGAAGCAAAACAATGGATACGTGTTATATAGTGCTCTGAAAAGTGACAGGTGAAGTAGTTCAGAACATACATCTTAGCTACTAAGCTTCCTGTCTATAAAATAATAATAATACTGTATCACCTAATGGGCCTCTTGAGAAAGAAGTTAATTCAATTTTATGAAGCCATTGGATACGGGGGTGATAAATACTACAGAAAAGCAGGAGATGAGTAGCCCTGTTTGCAGAATGGAGTTCAGATATGTGCAGTAGATAGCTGATGGATTTGTATATGGCGTGTAGGGAAAAAAAAAAAAGAAAATAGCAAATCGCTACTTTTTCTGTGAGCAATGTTCTTCCTACACGGGGAACAAAGAAGGGACTTCGTGGGGAAAACAATCTGTCATTGCGTAACCAAGGACAACCGTGGCACCTATGCACAAGGAGCCCACAAGGAGAAAAATAAGCCTGGCATTTCTGAACTCAAAGTGCAGGGCTGCGACACCTTCTGCTGGGGTGTGTTTGCATTGATCGCAGCGCTCCCCTGAATGTGCGAGTTCAGCGTTTGCCAGGCTCCGGACAGGTAAGACATTGACCCCATGTGATGGCCGAGATTACTTCCAAATGCATTTATTGTCATTGCTTCCCTGTTCTTCACCTCGTACTGAGGTATTGCTATCCTGACTACAGAATGAACTCCCCTTCTTCCCCACTCCCACTCCCACCTTTACTTCCTTCAGTTTTCCAGCTCCTCGCCTTCAGTACCATTTTTTTTTTTTTGGTCTTTCCAAATTGCTTTTTTTTGTCTTTTCTTTCCAGAGGCTGAGGGGAGCTGCTTTGCCCCGGTGCATCTCGGAGGGGGGGCGGTGGTGCAGGGAGCGGAGCCCCCCCAGCGCTTCCCAGCGTTGCCGGGGCCGTGTGCCCGGATCCTCCCCCGGGGGTCCCTCCGGTGCGACCCCGAGGCACCGCCGGGGGCCGCTGTTGGCCGCGAAGAGCGGGGAGCGGGGCGGGAGCGGAGCATCCTCCTCCCGGCTCAGCACCGCCTCCCTCCTTCCCCCTTTTTTAATTTTTTTTTTTTTTTTGTTCCCCTACCCAGATTCAGAAACGCTCTTTCATCATCACTCTCAGGTGAAAGAGTTTGATTCTCTCCCTCCACCCCTTGCACTGCTGGGAGGAAAGTGCTTCCTTGTTGCCTCGTATTTCAGGGGCTGAAGTGGAGAGTGACTGACTGCCCGTGTTCAGGTGTTTGCAGGGCAGGGAGGTTTCACAGCTGGCTTGGAAGCCTTGTCGCATTCTAAATGAAATAGGTGAAAGCAGTGATATAGCTCTGTCTGGCTTTAGCACATCCAGACTCTCTAATAACCTCAAACAAAATTATCAGCATATCAGGCTCTTCAATATTACACTATTTCTTCTTATTTCGTTTGGGAGCCCTTAGCGATCACTATCTTGCTGTGCAAGGCGATGTGCAAGCCAAACAAAAAATGATCCACGCCCAAAGAGATCTCCAAATGTAAGAACAGAGGCAGTGGATGGCATGGAAATGTGGGAAACCGACCGCAAGGTAGCCCTGAGACGGTTTTGGTCAGCAGTAATATCAGCACAGCGGTAGCCCGGCCTCTGGCGAGATGCAGCGAGCATTGCAGAATAGACGAGTTTGCGAGAAAGGCTTCAAAAGCAATCCATGAAATATGAAGCTCTGACCGCATTCAGCCACAGGATCAAGGACTCTGTCTGCAGTCGGGAGGCAGGCAGGGCACGCGAAGTGTAATCCGAGAGAGAACAACTCTGGGAGGGAAAGATAATGAAGAAGCTGAAAAAAAAAACGGCCTGGGATATCAGATGAGCATCTAAACCACAAGGTCAGAAAAACCATACAATTATTTAGGCTGGAAGGACCTCTGGAGGACATCCGTTTTAAATCCCAGTGACTTGGGGGCAGAGCGGAAGGCAGGGAATAACCTCCCGATCTCAAAGAAGGCACAGTTTAGGTTGTTTGGGACGTTTGTAATACAAGATACATGTTTTGTTGGAGGGATACATCAAGCAGTGGGAGGCATGCAGCCAGTGTGTTGTGGGAGGAATACAAACAGTAAAAAAGCCATTTGAAGATAAGGTCTGGCTTGTTGTGGGACTTCTGAAACATCTTTTCAAGCTGACTTACAGAACTCAGAGCATCAGAGGGTTTATAGAAAGTATAAAATACATTTGAGATCATGATTAATGGTCATAACAATGCGTTTGTTGTATCATCAAAGTAGGGAACCATTTCCAGAAGCATCTGACACGCTGGAAGTCAAAAGATTTGAAATCCTGATGTATTTGTGCATTTTTGCAGATACCCTGTATCTGCAGTTTCATACAGAATAAGCATTCTGTGTGCCTTTGCCATCTCGCTGACCTTTCACTTGTTTAATCTTATTTGATATGAAGTCATTTGTTTAATGTTCACATCTGCAAATGACACAAAGTGCAGGGAGGCAGCAAATGGCATCTTTTACCCCTGACATACTTTAGCAAGAATACTAGTTCAAGAATTATCACAGTAGGATAACAGAGGGTTGCTTATACAGGTTGAGAAGTCTTTGCTAAGCTTATATTCCAGTTTAACTTTCCTTTCTTGAATACCATTGCTTCACTTTGTTCCTGTTGTTCTAAGCACAAGCTTTAAAGTGGTTCTGTTTTGTGTTGTTGGACACCATTATACCCTGGGACTTGCAGAATTGTTTATATAAAGCTAAATAGGCTGAGTGACTCATTTCACTGAAAGCAGCACATATATGTGCTCTTCCTTATCCCACATGATGGAATAAAAAAATAAATCAGGCTTACAAAGGCAAAATTACAGAAAGAGAAGACCTAGCTAACACCCATTCTCTCTGTCAAAAGTGAAAAAATATCTCCAAGTGATTAAATTTGACTAGAAATCCTCAAAAATACAACTAATGCAAAATTGAGTACCCAAAGAACAAAATGCAATGGCCCACACAGGGCACACCATTGCCTATATATAACAATTAAAGAAAGCCTTCAGAAACCCAAAGTCAGGAGCTTTTTCTGCTGTGTGTAGCATGACCAGCAGCTCTCTTTATTGTTAAGCTGGTTGATGAGATTCATTAAGAGATAAGCCTTTCAGTTATTTTTAATTTTGTCAAAATATTTGAGCTAAAATTTCCTCTGCTGGAGGTGGAATATTTATGAAATGTTCCAGGTAAAAATAGTTTCACGATTTCCAGGAATGAAACTATAACAAAAGATTATGTTTTCTGCTGTAATTTTTTAGGATTTATGTATTGTGTGTTGGGGAGGACACTGTAACTTCAGCAGAGGTGTGGCATCTGCCACCTGGCATTTCATTCATACTTGGCAAATTTGCCAAGAGAAGATGGAGCCAGGCTCTGTATTGCCTCTGAGAAAGCACAAGAGGCAGCAGCCATGACTTGCAATAATCCTGGTGAGAATGAGAAAAAGCCTCTCCCCAGGGCATATTCCAGCACTGGCATTGGTACCTCAGCAGGCTGAGGAATAGCCATCATGGGAGGTGCTCAGAAGACACCTGGAGAAATTCTGAGCAAGCTGAACTAGCTTGGGGTCCTGAGTACATCTGCTCTGGTCCTGGGGCTTTGGTTCTGTGAGCTTGGGGACAGGTCAGAGAAAGAGATAGTGCAGCTGAGGGCTGCCTCTTGCCTCTGGTGCCTTTGGGGAGACTTTCCAGAAAGCTCTGTTGAAGCCTCAGCCAGGGCTAACCCCCTGCCCCAGAAGCTGCATTTAAGCTGGTGCTGTTGCCATTGGTTCCTGTCTGAGCACTGTATTGATCCAGACCCATGGATATGACCCAAGACCTGCCATGTCATGATGGATTTGTCTGGCAACCTCTGGACTGTGGCTCATCTTGGTTATTACCTCTAGACATGATCCTGATGCTGACATTACTTCTTAGTTTGACCTTGGACCTGCCTCATCACCATAAGCAAGTCTGATGATCTGGGTTCTTGGTTGAACCTTCCTATCTGCCCTTACCTGCTTTGCTCAGGTGTTTCCCCTTGCTGGGTAAGCCTCTTCCTCTGCCTGGCTCTCGGCTGTGATGTTGCTTTAGGGAGAAGCCAGCCTTCACTGTCCCCAAAAACCTACTGTGAGCAGGGAGTTGGGGTAGAGATCTCCAGAGGTCTCTTCCCACCCACATTTTTCTGTGAATTTATGACACCACTCTAGCCAAGTTAAAAGGAAACAAAACCTCAGGTTCTCTGAGCAGGGAAGAAAGCAGGGTGTGAAGGCATTGTGTTGATGCTTAGGTGCATGGAGCATTACATCTGGGGAAAGGAGAAAGGACCAGAGGGACAGGGACAAGGAAAGGGGTCTAGGAAGGTGGAGTAAGGTGTGGAAGTGGACAGCAGCACATCTGATGTAATACCACTCCACTATCCCATAAATCCCAGGACAAAAGGGTGGCATCAAACCCTAGCAGAAGTCATGCACACAGCCCTGTTTCCTTTCCAGCTGCACTATGTCACAAATGACTCACATTTACATGGCAGTCCTGAATTTTCAAGATAGAAATACCTACTGCCCTGCAAGCCCTCCTCCATCTCTCTCCCTGCACCTCTCAGGCACCACTAAATGTCCTTCATCTGGAGACAGATTTCAAGGTTGGTCTGCTGGTGATGCATGGACAGAGCTGGCCATGTGTCTCCCAAGGCAGACTGTGACTCAAGGATGTCACTTTGGAGAGGATCATCATCTTCTAGAGGTCTTCTTGAGGACCTGCTTCTGCAGTCACCTCTAGTAAAGGAGAGAATCTTCAAGAGAGATTGGAAAAATGGATTTTAAACCCTGTCTCTCCTGGTGCAGACCCATGGTGCATTACAGTACATTTATTTCCACAGCAATCATGAGGTAGGGACTTGAAGCCAGATTCATTGCTTATTTAGAAGTCTAAAAACCAGGACTTTGAACTGTATTTCTTGTCATTTCCTCTGACCTTTCCTTTAACATTAAAAAAGCCTGCAAACAAACCACTATAATGGACTCCTTCTGGGGCAGCCTGAGACGTGCAGGAGGCCCTAGAGAGGCTGTTTTACAGAACAGTTGGAAAGGCAGCCCTTGGTCACTAGCAGGAGTGAGTAACTGGGGCTGCAGCCTGTGTGCAGCTGGATCTCTCACTTCTGGGGAGATTTATGGGGCTTTCACACACAGTGCAGGCTGGTAAAGCAGGTACAAACAGAGCAAGCAACTATATTTCACCACAGCCTCGTTCTGTGACATCATTTCTTTTCAACAGTGAAAATCACTCAGACCTGAAATCAATCACTTTATATAGAGCTCAGCAACAAGAGAGTGTAGAGCACTAACATCAACATGAGCTTCAGACATGATGACAATATTAGTATCTTCTCTATTTTCTGGGGCTGTTAGGAATGTTGGATGTATTTTTAAGTATGCTGGTGTTTCCCAAGCCTTTTTGCTCTAAGTAAATATATAGGCATTTTGTTGCATGTGTGTACAGCTGCACAAGCACGTTTGACACACCTCCTGAAGATTGTTTTGCTAAGGTCTATGACTTTCTATACAATTAGGAACCTATTTTCTGCAAGAGTACTGAAAACTCAGCTATTCTCCTTTACCTTACCTTACCTTGCTAAATGCTTCAATTCTGGAAAATGAAGATACTTATTTAGGCAGACCTGTGACTCAAATTGAAACATCTAGTCAAAAGTTTCCCTCAGCCATTGCTAGTAAATTCACTTTGTCAGCAATTAGAACCATATCTGTGTTCTGATGATCCCCAGAGCTGCTTCACACTGAAGTGCAGCAGGAGGTACTCAGACAGGATGGACTTGCTATAGGAATTTATTCTAGCTGGACCCAGGCACACTAGTTTTAATTCAAGTCCTTTTTACCCACTAGGTTTCCCATACCAAAGGAGTCAGGTGTGACCATCTCTGTTTATTCAAAACAACCTTTCATCCTTCAGCTTTGCATCACCCACATACAGTCCACTGTGCCCCCTCAAACAGTTTGCCAGTTTACCCTGAGTGGTTACCCACAGGCTTGCTGTAGTTACTGCATGGGTGACTCTCTGGAGTGGCTTTTCTGTGGTTAAATTTCCGAGTCCTCAATAGAGCCATTCAAAAACACTGCAGTAGGAGATGGCAGCCAAGATTCTTTGGGACGGTTAAAGTTTTCAGAGGGGATCAGTTTTACTTTTGAGACAGAGTGTTCTCGGGTTGACTTACTCTCCACAACCTGATGCTTGAGTGTCCCTATCTCTGAGTCCCAGGCTTGTCCCCTCCTCAATTTCTTAAATGTGTTACGAAACCCCTCAGTACTAAAGTAGTAGATCAAGGGGTCCAGCGTGCAGTTCATGCTGGCCAACATCATTGTTATAATTAATGTTTGGCGCACCGAGGCCTGAGTTGCTTCCTCAACCTTCATCACCTGGGCCTTTATCATCCCATAAACTGCCAGGGTAGTGTTGTAGGGCACAAAGCAGATGATGAAGATGACCAGATTGACCAAGAGGAGACGGACAGTCTTCTGCTGTCGCAGGGTCTTTGTCTGGCTGGGCTGGCAGAGCTCCTGGAAGATCCGAATCGAGCAGTAGGTCACACAGCTGAGAGGCAGGAGGAACCCCAGGATTTCAGCCAGGACTACCAGGGGGAAGAGGTTATGCTGCCACATGTCATCGCTGAAGCGTTCAAAGCAGAAATAAGTGGTCTTGTTGTGGTTCTTGCAGTGGTTTTGCTTGTGGACTATGGCTGTGGGGATGGAGCCCATGAAGATCACGATCCAGACGATCAGGCAGAGGAGCTTGGCCACCTTGGGGCGCCGCAGATGCCGCCAACGAAGTGGGTGGACGATGGCAACGTAGCGATCCAGGTTGATGCACAAGAGGAAGAGGCAGCTACCGTACATGTTGATCTGGAAGACAGAACCAGAGACCTGGCACAGGGTGCTACCAAAGGGCCAGTTGTGGTTGGAATAGTAGTAGAGTCTCAGTGGCAGAGGGAGGGTGAAGGTGAGGTCGCTTATGGCCAGGTTGAACATGTAGATCATCACTACAGACTTCAGGCGCAGGTAGCGGATGAATATACATAGGGCTATCAAGTTCAGTACCAAACCTGTAATGAATATCAGGGTGTAGGCAGGCAGGAGGAAATGGTGGTTGGAGGTGTAATCCTTGCATGTCTGAGAGGTATTGGAAGCTGACATGCCCAGAGGGGATCAGGGGATGGTCTCACTGAGATGGCTGAGCCCGCTGGGGGGCTAAGGAGGCACAGAGAAAAGCACTGAGGAAGTCATTCCCCTCTGAGAAGCTGCAGAGGAGTCATTCCTCTCATCTGCACCTGGGAGGTAGATGGGCACATCTCTTTCTTGGCTGGTGTTGCTTTGAATTGCTGGTCTGTGATCATCTGGCAGGGGTGGTAATGTAATCTGGTAAAGTTAGCTTCTGCCTCTAGTTCAGGAGTTCTTTCCAGTGGTTATAGAGGTGCTGATGTGATGGAGGATCATTGCCAGTTGTCTCACAATTCCTGGTCAGAGTGGAAGACCAAGACAGAAGAGTTTAAGTTAGAGGAGGAAATCTCTTAAAATTTTAAGATCATGGTGGCTTCTGCAGAAAGAACTCACAAAGAAACCAAAAGACTGAGAAAAACAGGCACTAGAAAAGTGAGTAATTACAAGGCAGAAAAAGACAGAGCACGGAGAAGGTGCTTGTTGTAAACAATCATTTATCACTCAACCCCAGAAAATACATATTGCTTTGACCATTGCTGAGAGTACATGTACAAGAAAGGGACAGCATGAGCACACAGGGAAAGTAAGCTCCAGAGAAAGGAAAAGAAGAAAGCAGCGTTTTGAAGGAAAAATGATGACTGGAAGGAACTTAAAATAAAAACTGCATAGTACTGTTTTGTTCCAGAGAAACAGGACTTTGTACATCCATTCTAGATAATTATACTACAGTTAGACCTGACTCCACCCTTTTCCTTCTTTCCCTACGTGAAACAACACACACAAACCTTAGTCCCAGTGACTTGAAGTTCCTTATGTTGCTTGCATTCATACAGTTCCTTTGGTACTCTTACTTGCATGGAACCAATGGTGCTTATTGGATTCTGTGTCTTCAGTTCTTTCTGCTGCTTATGCCACCATAAAACACAAAGCAGCCCATGTCCCACGAACACAAAGCTGCACAGCCAGGTGAGGGGGGAGCACACAATAAAAAAGGAAGGGCCTTGGGATTCGTGTGGACCAACATAACTGTGACTCCAAAGCAGTGTGAGGCTGGCAACCACTGTAGGTACTAAAGGTAGCACTGTCCAAACACTGAGCAGTGCAAGTGAGTCCAGTGGAAGGCCACCAAAATGGTCTGAGGGTTGGACCACTTCCCTGATGAGGAGATGCTGAGATGCTCTTGTTCAGCTGGACAAGAGAAGGCTCCAGGTGTTACCATAGCAGCCCCCCCACATTGGGTTTTCATGGAAAGGTTTTGGTAGAGTCAGGAGCTACAGGGGGTGGGGGGGTTGGTGGGAACATGTCAGAAGTTTTCCCTGTGTCTGGTAGAGCCAGTGCCAGCCAGCTCCAAGATGGACCTGCTGAGCACATCAGCAGTGGTGGTAGTGCCTCTGGGATAACACAGTTGAGAAAGGGAAAAAGTTATTGCAGAGTAGCAATTGTAGCCAGAGGACAGAGGAGTGAGAATATATGATAGAAACAGTCCTGCAGACACGAAGGTCAGGGAAGAAGGAGGTGGGAGAGGAGGTGCTGGAGCAGAGATTCTCCTACAGCCTGTGGTGCAGACCCTGGTGAAGCAGCTGTGCCCCTGCAGCCCATGGAGGTCCTCAGTGAGGCAAAGATCCACCTGCAGCCCATGGAGAACCCCACACCAGAGCAGGTGGATGCCTAAAGAAGGCTGTGACCCCATGGGAATCCCATGCTGGAGCCAGATCCTGACAGGATCTATGGCCCTATGGAGACAGGAGCCCCCACTGGAGCAGGTTTGCTGGCAAGACTTGTGACCCTTTGAGGGACCCACTCCAGAGCAGCCTGTTCCTGAAGGATTTGCACACCATGGAAGGGACCCACGCTGGAGTAGGGGTTGGTAAATGAGACACAGTTCCCCACAGTTGTTTTCAGGGGCTAAATGTTAAATGATGAAAGTGGAAGTCTAACATGAGACAGCAGACAGCTACAAACGTGCCCTTCATTTTGTGTTGTCTGGCAGGTCTACCACCAAGACAGGTTTCTTAGAGAAACTTGTACTGGTTTGTCAAGCTATCTGAGTGGATTTCACCCTTTTTGGTGAATGAAAACTTTGTATGTGGTCTTGTGTAAGTTTAAAGCATAAGATAGTCTAGCAAGACAAGGCAAATGCACAAGAATGTTGTTGGTTTCAAGTGAAATGATTAAATGTCTCAAAAAAAACCCCTCAAGGAGAACATGTCAGCTTTTGCTAGAGCAAAAACCCTGCAATGACTGCAAACTGAACAGGCTGGTGAGACCTTGGTCTTGAACAAGACAAAATTAGTGGGACTGAGACTCAGTGAGAGACCATGACTTGCTGTAATATATGTACCCAAACCAACCATATGTCAGGGACTTAACTCCACAAACAACCTGTTTTTTCAAGCCTTTGAGAGGTATTCAATGAACACTCTAGAGAATATAATATGTAAGCACAGTCCATGCTCTGTGAGATCAGTGGGCCACCTACAACTAGTACTACATCTCAAATTGTAGATGGTGAAGGGATAATGTTAAGCACAATTGTAATCATGCACTTACACTGCCTCAAATTCTCTTCCTGATTCTAGCATATTGTAGCTTAAGGATTTCCTGAGGCAGAGGTGACCTAGTTGTATTCAGTAGCCCTCAGGGAGCTTTTATTTCATTATTCTGTTGCTTTTTGAGTTGGTGTAAAATTTACCATCTACAGCATCCAGTGCCAGGAGTGCCAAGGAGTTCCACAGCTTAATCATATCTTAGGGGAAGAACTACTTCCATGTACACATTTTTGATTCACCACTCGCTGGATTCAGTTCCTAGTTTTAGTGCTGGAAGAGACAAGGGAAAAACCATCCCTGTGCATCTTCAATTTATCACTGATAATATTATAAACATCTACCATGTTCCCATTCAGTAATTTTTTTCTTCTTTTTTTTTTTTTTTGTCTTCAGAGTTGTTCCTCACAGGGGAGCCATTCTGTACTTTTGAACATTCTTGGTGCCCTTCTCAGCATCTTTCCACTTCTGCTACAGCCTTTGTGAGCCTTGTGATGGGGTACTGAAAATGTACACAATGCTGGTAAATGTGGATGTGCTGAGCTGCGTGGGCTCAAATCTCATTTGCAAGGAGGAATGGTCAGTTCAGTTTGGTTTTTCCCATTACTTTGCCAGCTGAAATTTCAGCTGTTATTTTAAGTCCAGTCACTCATGCTTCTCTTCATCTCTGCAGTTCTTTGCAGCCAACCCTCATCTTTTCTAACTTGAATAATTTTATGTCTCTGACAGATTTGTTGTTTTATTATTCATCCCTCACAAATAAGTCAAACAGTCCAAGCCCCAGGGTTGGTGTCTTATAACTCTGCTGAGAAAACCAACCATCTACCCTAATTCTCCTTCCCATCTTTTAGGCACGTTTTATCTAGGGATGAACCTTTACTTTGCATTTCTTTAAGTGCCATTGGTGAGAGCCATTTTGAAAGCCTTTTGGAAATCCACTGTTCACAAGCTTCTTAACTCCTTTAAGGAAGGACTGTGGGACACAGCATCCCTTTATAAAAGCCATGATGACTCTCCCTCAGTAATTAGATATGACTGCATGCCAATTGATTTTTTTCCCTTTATTATAGCTTCTACTAATTTGTTCAGCTAAACCATCAAACTCCTTGGTCTGAAACCCCCCAAGTGCTTTCTCTCAAATTGAGTCTGTTAGTGAGCCTTTAAAAGCAGTTTTAAGCAAATCTTTCTACACCACAGTTAGTCAGTTCTTCCACCCTTCAGTTGTTTTCAGACTTCTGTGGTAGGAGCCACATGGTTTCAGACACTGCTTAGCTCATCTTTCTACATGGCAGTTCCTACTATTGTTTTGATCAGAGACAGTCCTTTGATAAATTTTCCTGTAAAGACAGTTTCTGCTGTGGAAGTTTCCCAGGCTTTCGTGCCATGAAAGGCAGTGAAAGAAACCTATACCTTTTTTTTTTTTTTTGCCCATCATCACCATTTCTTTCTTTTCTGAGTGGTCTTCCTTTATATACTCTAGCCCTTCAGCCTTTAAGACACTGAACAGCAGAGTCCTAAATTGGCAGCAAAAATAACTGAGAGCAGAAAATAGATTGGGGTTTCTGAGGGGATTTTTTTTTTTTTTTGGTGCATAAATGGAAACACAGAAGAAAGAATATGCTATGGTGATGTTATTGAGGCTAAGATGACAGTCTCAAACTTGCCATAGCAGACACTATGATCAAGATCTCAGAGACCTCAAATGAAATATATGCAGGCACAGTCATGGGAACAATGAAGCTGTGGGACCAGAGCTCTGGGTGGAACTGTTTTGACTGTTCCTCACTGAAAAGGAAAGGTATGGGTAGGTGAAGCAGGGTGGCAGCAGGGAAACAGAAGAGCTGAAATTGGTTGGATTATCCTTGTTGGTTAATGCCAGAGAGCCAAAGGGCATATTCTTTGTGGCTGCCTCTAAAAGAACTTCACGTACTCATTGCTCTGCACAAAAGCTGCTGAGAGGTCTCAAGCCATCAGCTGTGTAAGGAAGCAATGGTACCACAGCTGAATAATCCTCCTCCCCACAGCAAAATGCTGTCTTAAATCCTGAAGAAACTTCCTGTTTGGAAATTGACCTTATGTGGCCCAGCAGGTGGAGGAAGCATCTTCTTGCCTCTTCAATATATAACCCCCATTATCATAATCTGCTGAGACCATGACTTGCAAAACCTATGGAGATTTCTATTTTTTCTTTCCAGGAGTGAGAAGACTTAGATGTGTTTGCATACAGGGGCCAGAACAGGCAGGCATGCCCTGAGATGAGGTGTGTGCCTGGTGTCTTGCTGCCTGGTCCTGGGAATCCCTTCTCCTGACACTATCTCACTAGGAGTCACTGCCTCCTGCACCACAGAAACGATGAAGAATCTGAGTGTGGGGCTGAGAAATGAGGTGGAAAAAGAAAACAAGAAAAATATTGCTGAGCACATGCTGCAGGGTCACTGTTTCTGGCAGCAACTTGTCATTGAAGCCATGGGGAGATTTGGGGGTGCCAAGGGGATGCAGGCAGCAAATGTGGCGTTGGGATGCAGAGCTGAAAACGCAAATTGCATGAGCTCACTTAGTAAATATGAAACCAAAGAGGAAATAACGAAGAGTGTTTGCAATCTAAAAAAACCCAAAATCAAAACCACACAACTTTGCTCTCAAAATCGAAGGTATATTTTTTCATAAATGTGGATGCTTTGTGCTTGCTGTCAGTGATATTTAACCCCCACTTTTCACCTTTTTTCTACCCAAGAAATTAGATAATTGATGATGATTAGAACCTTGAAGACATTCAAGACTTAGAATGGCTTGTTTTTAATTGGGAATAAATGATATTAAAACTTAGATCTCCATATTTAACTCGCAAGGACTGGTCACCCTGCTATTGCCTACTCCTTAGGGTTGTCACCCCACTTTATCTCCTGAGGACCCCATGGACTTCCACTGTGGGCATCTTGGCAAGGAAGCTCTGCAGGCTGCCCATGCTTCTGATATCTGTGATCCCAAAAAAAGCCTCCATTTGAATACACACTGAGATTCTCCTTGCACCTCCAGGTCCACTGGGCAACTGAAGAGGGGAAGATGTTCCCCAAAGCCCCGTGGTCAGGTTCAGAAGCACATGCACAGCAGCTCACAGTGCCCAAGGCTCCCAGACTATCCAGCTCTCCAGATGTTTCCATCTGACTTACCTCTGTCTGCTGCTGAAGAGCCAAGGGTGCACACGGGCTCACTGGTTAGGGATCACTCCCACTGCAGAGGTCTTGATCCAGGCACCAAACCTGCGAGCAGCTTGCATCAAAACAGAACCACTCAGGCTCTTTGGCTACTTGTTCATCCAAATCACAGCTGTCTCCTACCGTGCTGTGGCTGATTCTATATCTGTCATGCTGCAGTTTGTCTCTTCTACTTTTTCACTTCCTGATGTAGTTCTGGCTGGGTGCAAAACATGAACTTTGCTATCCAAGGCTGATAAGCTAAACCACATCCTACCACTGCAAATGTAGTATGAGAGAAGCAGTACTCAGGTGTCCTTGCGACTGAGGAGACCTGCCCTGGGTCATAGTGCTAAATATTTGCTCATCTTGCTAAGTCAGCCACCCCCCAGGACTGACAGGGGAAAATTAAAATATCCCCTTCCCCAAAATATTACTAAACAGGAGGTAGAAGTGAAATATGGGAAGTTACAGTGAAGCTGATTTAACTGCTAACCACCACAAAGACTTGGAGTCCTGTCACTCCCATAGGCTTGGGCGCCTTGGGGTTGAACTCCTGCCTGTGGGCCCAGCTGTGCATTGCTGGCAGGGTCCCAAGAAGAACTGAGCTCTGAAGAGGTGCCTGTGGCAAGCAAAGGCATGTTTGCCATGAACATCAGCCCCTGACATTCAAGGCTACAGTGCTACAAAAGTACAAGGGCTGATCTTTCAGGACATCTGCGACCTGGCACTGCCACGTGTAGCTGGGAAGGGAGTTGCCCTTCTGCAGAGCCCATCTGGCACAATGTTGTTTCAAGTCCTACTTTCTGCTTTGCCAATCTCAGCAAACCTGGAAGAAGACATGAGTCATGGTGACACTCCTAATCCTACTGTTATCCGTCCCCAGGAACAGCTGCCATAAGAAGAAGGTGCTGTGCCTGTGGGATCCCTCTTTCTCTGCAGACCTTGCCTGGCTCCTCTGCCTGCTGGTGTTTGCCTTTCTCACTCCCTGCCTGCCATTGGTGACTCCTCATTCAGGGAGTGACACACCAAGGGATATATGTTCCTGCTGCTCTTAAATCTTTGGAGGGCACAATAGCACCCGAACCACTGATCTCACCCTGCCTCTTTTCAGTGCCTCTCCTTTTTATCCAGATTCCCTTTTTCACTTCCTGGTTGCTGGGATCTTTGTTCTCGCAGCTTTTTGTGTCTCTTCACTTTCCATCAAGGCGCTGCTACTGATAAAGGCTTGCAGATATACTTGGGGGTATATCCTTGCCAAAGGAGTTTCTGACACCCTCTGGGGGAACTTCCCTCTCCCCTGCAGCCCTTGCCCCACAAACATATGCACAGACCTTGCTAAGCCTGGCAGCCCTGGCTTTTCCATGTGCCAGAACAGGAGGACACGGTGGCACTTAGCCTGGTCCATGAGCCTGAACACCCCATAGCATCCCTCACCCTGCCAGCTTCACTCACCTCACTGGGTCTTGCTGCATCAGCCCACAAACTCTGTCTTCTCTCAGCCAGGTGGGCTCACACCTCTGCCCCTTGCTGCCTCTTGGAGCCTCAGCTTGTGGGGAAGGGCAGCGCAACCCCCGGCGTTTCCTCACCGCTGTCTGAGTGAGCAGCAGGTAAGACCAGATTACTGGGGTGTGTGTTGGAGGCTACACCCTGATGCTGCAGATCCCAACATGCCTGACGCCCTGGAGTGCTGACTCCAGAAAGCAGGAGCAAGGACCCAACAGAAGGAGTGATGCAGGGAGCTGAGAAGGTAAAGAGAGAGGTGGGATGCATGGTAGAGGAGAGGGGCTGCTCAGGTTTGAAAGGA
>VYZS01044261.1:9549-30308 GCA_013400695.1 Neodrepanis coruscans | reverse complement strand
CATTAGTCCAGCTGGATTTTCCCACAGAAGAATCAAAACACAGAATCTAAGTCTTTTTCTAATAACAGGAGTTGAGCTGTAACCAAATCCTCAAAGTTTCTTACCAAAGAAGAAAATTAAGGCTGCTAAACTACCAACATAGCAAATATTTTTTTTTTCTGAGAAGCCATTTAAATACACTACTAAAGATCTGGAAGCATAAACCCCCTTTCTGCAAGAGTTTCTGTGAAGGAGTCAGGGTCCCAGAGAAGGGCTTGATTAAGACTTTTCCACTGCTAATATTTGTGACATTGCAGTGTTTCTGTCCAGCTGAATGGCTGGCTTTCTAATAGAAGAAGTCAAAAAAAGACATATAAATCAAAGAAGAAGAAGCTGTATGTTTGTCAATTCTATAGATTTACATGGAGTTTGAGGCACAGAGACTCACTGTTTTGTCCAGCAGAGTAAGTTCCAACAGGTTTCTTTGAAAGCAGATGCCAAACAGGAAAGACAACCTTTCAGGACAGTAACTATTTTAAGTACTAAATATATGCTTAAATATTAAATATTTTTTAAATGCCTTCCTTTAAAACTGTGAACTTTTTGCAACTGAATTTACCCACCAAATAGATACAGCAAAAGGAGACATTAAATTTCCAAATTTCAAAGTTGTCCTCCATGGCATTCACTATGGATTTTCTTTACTGAGTGCCAGTGCAAGCTAGATCTGCTTCTTACATATATGAGGAGGTACAGGACTGATCAGATAACTCATCCTTGAAGTTCCTGCAAAATTCAAGGTACTGGCTCCCAGAAAAAAAATTCAGAAATTGAAGGTATACACCCTGAACTTCACATTAAACTTTACAAGCATGGACAGAGACCAAACCAAGCAACACTGGCAAAGAACTGCAGCAACAAAACCTAGCAAAGTTTCTAGTCTTGTACTTTCTCTCACATCTATTGCAGTGTCTCCATCTAGGAGCATAGATCTTCATGCCTAGTCACTCTGTCCGCACCTGTAAAACAGTTCAGGAAATACTCTTTACAACTCAAGCCAAATACCACAGCAGTGCTCATATGTGTGTGGCTGTTTTCTCTTGTCCCCAAAATAAGGAAGTACCTTCCAAAAACTTAGGAAGCAGCTGTGCTAAACCTGAAATGTGCCAAGACACATCTGCAAGAATGAATGACTGCCACTAAAACTGTGCTTGGGACTGTGTTGGATAACTAATTATCTACACAACCTCCCGTATGGCAACATTTATGTTAATTAAGGGCGTTACTGATACTGTTGTTACTACTACCATAATACCGTGTTCCACCCCAGTGCAGAGCTGAGGGTGTTAACACCGGTTTGTAAAGAAGGTAAATGAGCCTCACAGTACCCATTCCGAGAAGGATGTGAGTTTTACCCAATTTACAAACTAGGAGACTGTGAGATCAAAAGACTATACAATATACTTCTCTTCAAGGAAATGGTAGTAAAGAGCCGAGAATAAGGAATGGGATTCCTGATTCTTATTGCTCACTTTTAGCTGCCAGACCACTACCTACGATGCTAAATTATTCATCATTTCTCACAGGGAAGTCAGGCATGCACTCAAAAGAAAAGCTGTGTGCAAGAAAAAGGGTTATCAAAGTAGTCACACACTCTTTCAAAACAGTTAGATAACTGACAAAAATATGCCGCTGTAACACATTTTCATGTGTAGGCAGCAATTCTTCTCTACATCTTAGGGCTGGAATTCTATATGGGGAAAACTGAACTGCTTGGCGTATGTAAAAGACAGGCCTCATTAACTCTTGGACATCTTCTCATTTCTTGGTCATAAATCCTATTACCTTGTATTACAAACTGCCATAAAGCTCACAGATAAAAGATAATTTATGCTCAGTGTACAGAAGCTAATGTTTCTGTACTCCTGAGAAGCACACAACCAGAAAATGAGAAAATATGTATGTGAAACCTTAAGCCATTCATATCGAGCATGGCTAGCATGATAAACATGATTCTAAGACCCTAATGCTCTTCAGCCATGGTATAGTCTAACAATAATTGATACCACCAAAATTTCAAGCATAAAAAGTACAAACTGTTGCATAAATTGTCCTATTTATAAAGTGTGGTTGCTCACTAAAAATTCAGGCTTTTCTTCCTTCCCAACTACAGAAAGAAATATAGCATCTATTCAATAAATAGGTACTTTTATTTTTTTTTTTAATTCCAGTCACTGTGTTAGGAAAATGTTTCAATATAAGCATCATCTAGAATTCTTACAAAGTCTCCCTGTTTCAGAATCCTATCCTAATTAGTGTTGCATGGCACACAAAAAGCAACAAAAATCAAAGGCAGCTTAATCTTTTATTTGTTTTTTATCTGAAGTATTTTCAAGTCTTCAGACTTTGGTACTGATTTTAACTGTGTTGGTTATCTGCCCAAGGAATATTTTGATTTAGTGAACACTGAGCAAAAGTCTCATTTAGGCTGCTTATTATTAGTTTTTCTTTCCCATTCAGACAAGAGAAAATCTTTCACTGTCAACTTATAACTTCTGTAGTTACAAATTATATTCTCATTTCTAGGGGCCTTCCATAGGTGTACCTCATTTCATGTCTGCTTCCTTTTCTTAAATACTTGTTTAGTAATTTGACACATATTGGAGTTCATTCATCTAAATTTAGATACCTAGAGTGTATATATCTAGATTTCAGCCTCCCACTCAATTTCTCCATAGGGACCATGGAGATAGGTATTTATGAGGTGTAATTTTTCCCATCTTCTTCTTTTTTTTTCTTTTTTTTTTTTTTACAGGGGCTCATCCTTAAAGGTCCAAAATGAATAAGAGAGTTTACTTCCTTGTAGTTTTCTTCACTTTCCATTTCAAAACATTTTCATCTATATATTTCAAAACCTTGCACTGTCTGTCCATCTATTTCCCAAGAAATGCCTCACTACTCAAAGTTCCATTTACTCGTACATTCAGTATTTGGATAATTTGCTTGGTAGTCTGCAGTGGATTCCAAATCAGACGTTGTCTTTGCTGTCTTTCTCCTATCACCCTGAAGGCTTTTAGCAAGTCTGTAATTATGTTTTCTACAATACTGTGGACCCTTTACAAGTGTGTTAAATATTGGTACGTTACTTCTACTGTAACCCTCTATACCATCCTTGTAATAACATGAAATCACTCTCTCAAAGTAATTACTTAAGAGATTTTATGATGTACTTACACACATACTCACACCATCCTGCTCTTAGTTTTTGCATTAGTAACTAAAAATACAAAAGCTTGACTTGTTATTCCCCTTTGTATCCTTTCTAGGGCTGTGTTAGGATTACCAGTTTATCTGCTGTATCCAAATATTTTAGGCTCTGCCTAGGTACACATGATACAGAACCATTCTCCTCCTCTAGTGATCAGAGGGCTAATGTTATTTTGAAGCAAAAAAATAATTATATTTTTCTCATATATTTTAACCAAAAAATCTAATAAAATTCAGATTCTTCTTCCCCAAGAGAGAAAGGTTTTAGATCTACATTTTAGAGAAAAAGCAACATGTTCTCAGCTTTGTCATTTGCATTAGTGTTTGAATCTCAAAACCTTGCTTCATTTGTTGCACAGTTTCCAGACCCGCATTTCAAAAAGTCAGTGGATTTCCCACTGTGTAAAACTCTCTCCTACCTTGATTTTAAATTACAAAGAGGAGAGGTGGGAGAAAGAGAGAATGTCATGATTGTGGCTGTTTGCAAGAGAAAAATACCAAGCTGAACTCCATTTAAAAAAAAAAAAAAAAAGGAAAAAAAGTACTTCCAAGCTTAGGATTCTTGTTTCTGTGTATAAACTAGTCACTGATTTTTATCTAAACTATGCAGGATTAATGTTATTATCTGGAGCTACCATGACAGTTGAGTGAAGATGCTGACAGTGACAGGTTTAAACCAACAATCAAAAGCAATTTTGTGTCAAAGTTAGCACTGAGATTGTTTAAATGGCCTGCCCCTATATCTGCCCTTTATTTCTGTACACTAGAAATAGCCTAAAGTTACAGAATTCAGTTACTAGCAATACAAACTGACAGCCAGGTATGGTAGGAAAAAAAAATCCCATAGAACTCTCCCCATATTAAAAAAAATACTAAATACTTTTTGTATGGCACCATTAAAAACAGAACAAAGAAGTTTTCAGCAAATACAAACAGTGAGCAACCTCCCATTTTGATTTAAAATTACAGATCATGATTTTTTTAAAGTTATAAAGGGTTTAATTATTCATATGCTTTCACTCCTGTAAAAGCAACCTTAGGCATGGCATTTTAAAGCCACTTATGGAAAAAACAAATCAAAATAATTAAAAGTCTTTCCAGTCTGACCGAAAGTTTTATAAGATAAACTGGGAATTCTCTACCTTGTTTCAGCTCTTCAATATGTTCTTAAATATATGCTAAAATAAATTTACAGTAGTCAGTGAAGTACTGCACTCACAGATCAATGACAAGCAAGTTACTTCTCACTTTCAGATTTTAACCACAGTTATCCTTTAGCCTTCTTTCCCTCTCATTCTGCTGCTTCTATCCATTTAGTTGTACAACTAATGATGAGAGAAATTCCTTATCATTATGGCAAAAGTGCTCCTGTGCCTACTACCTTTCCTGCAGACACAGTGCTTCAATTTGTTAATAGAGCATCTGCCCCTGTGGCTTTAAATCTATAATCTCATAGAACCTCATTAATGCTTTTCACAAATTACAATGAAACACGTTGAGTGCAAGGTTTTGTCAAATGTACCTGAAAATGTTATTTATTTTAATGAAATAAGCTTTCCAAGAGAAATTGGGAAAGTTAGGTAAGCTTATAGGAACCTTGACAAAAGGAAAAGGTATTTCCAAACAAATAAATGAATCAGCATTAGAGAACAGTGTTTGATGTTTAGATTTGCCTTTAATTTAAATCTTAGAAGCAGAAGATCAGCAAGATCTTTTATGGTGTTTTATGAATCAATAAATGCAATAACAAACCTGAAAAACCATGACAATAACACATCTTAAATAAATTCCCTTGTTGATGTTATATGGATTCCCATCATAGTGAACTGCACCACTCAGACCACATAAGAGCTCTGCCTGATGTGTATGTCAGGAACTCCCTAATATCACCCTCTTGTCTTTCTTTTGTTACTCTTATTGCAGACATCCCTATTGCTACTCAACATGTAAAAGAGCTACATGTTAAATTTAAACTGACTGAAATCTAATTTAAAAGATTAATTTTCCCCCTCCCCCATTTATAATCAAAATCCTATATTTACCCAAATTCAGTTTTCATAGTTTCTGGTTTTCTTCTTTCTTCCCTTTTAAAACAATCTATTCTGAACAAATTCAAGGCAGGAATGCAGAGCCCATCATTTGCTGTCCACTTGCCTACAATGTATATTATTAGGCTCTGACCCTACAGAACACAACCAAGAAAATGAGTACTTAAGGGAACAAGACCTGTGGTGTCAGGGTGAGTGGAAGTTCAATTTTATTAGGAAATAACTTTTCACAACACTTACAGCTTGAAGCAGGTAAATCAGTGAGCACTCTTGGATAACTATCACTGGAAAAGGAGTGATATTTGTTGCATGAAAAAGTGTTTCCACTGATGCCATTGTTTGGTCAAAGCGTCCTCCAAGTCCACCCAAAGCCACAATCACATCGACCTAAAAGATGAAACAAAAACAGCCACCAAGAAAACTCTCAGGAATGATCTCTAGACCCTGAAAATCCAGAGTAAAGTCACTTTAGGAAAAAAATAAAAGGAAAAAATAAGTACCAACTATAGAAAAGCAAATATCAAATACAGTTATTTACTCCCATTACAGATAAATACCATTATGTGATTTTGAGGTTGCACATTAAAGCACAGTAAAATTATGGCCAACATGTGGTACTTTTTAAAAGGACATAGTCATTCTCCCTAAAATACAGGCCAGTCTTTGGAGATACTTACCTGTCTGCCCTGAATATAGAGAGTCTAAGATATAGCACTCCATACCTAAGCTCCCCCAGTATATCTGTGGTATATCTCAGCCATAGTATCCACAGTTTTCCACATCATTTCAGTATTAGCCTCACAGTTTACAGAGCAAATAAGGGAAATTTCAGGTTAGGGCCACTATACGTCATTCTCCACATAGCACTTTAATATACAAGCAATACTGCTCAAAGGCTTTCTCTGCTCAAGATTAGAAGTATTGCTGAATAGGAAGTTTTACCCTAAGTGACTGGGACATTATCACCCAGCTGCCAGGGACAGATAGGTACAGGAGCACTCTCCTGTCCCAGTCACAGATACACAGAATGCATCACCTGACTGCTAGCAATAGGCCATGCAGTTGGACTGTTCCTGCTCAATTGTCTCACACAAGTGTTATAGACACAGTACTTTATTTCCTATAAGCTGAGAGTTTTTAAAAGCCTTGGTTAAGAGCTTTCAGGTCCTCAGATAAAAGGTCACTGAGTGCAAAGTATTATTATTATTATTATTATTATTATTATTATTATTATTATTATTATTACTACTTCCATAATGTGGGCTAGTTATGTTCTTTAATTGTATTTTAAAAAGCTACCACTAAGTCATATCTAGGGCCCTAACATATTGCAGCTTTAAAGTCTTTAGAAGCTGCCTTGACAACAGCCATCTGGTGAAGTTTCCAACTTTATAGAGCTTAAGTCTACAGCTACTGTGATTACATGAAGTTTTACTTAACCCAGGAGCCAAATAATGGTGCTCTGTGTATCTAGAATGATGTATTAATAGCATCAGCTTCTACTTTTATTACCAGGTCTAGGGCTTTATGAATCTGTTGAATAGTTTTGCATGAAAATTAAGGTCCTTTCTTAAAGAAATATACCATTTTTCTCATCACCACCAGGAAACATAGGCCAGAATGGATAAATATAACTCATTATATTAGCAGCCAACACTGAAACAGAAAAACTGTCCTTGTACTGCTGACAGCATGTATTTTTTGTGCGGATTACAGATCACATAGGCCTAATGTATCACCAATAGAATATGAATGGTAGAAAAACTTATCCTTAAACAGAAGACAAAACACCAAAGGTAAAACGCATGTGTTCCCAGCTAAGTCACAATATCATAATGTATTTTCTCTATTACTGGTTCCACTGAAGAAACAAACTGCTTTTGTTTGACTGGTGATGACTGTGAGTTAAAAGGGCAGATCAATTCTCTGAAAATAATACTGGTAGTAAGACCTACCAATACAAGTTCCCTACCAGATAATCTGCAGCAAAATGCTCCTCTCCTTCCCCAGTAGTGGCCATGAGGAAAATCTGCTACACTAACCTGGAACCACAGTGAAGTTAAAGGGACTTGGCCAAGCATAAGAATCCACATGTATGTTATTTTTCTTCTGAGCAATAGGACTGAAGCTTAAATATTAGCCTAGGCTCATCTTGAAGAAACTGAGAAACTACTGTACAGTTTCTTGGTATACATGTCTCACCACAAAGGACCGGTCTCAAGCAATGACATACTCAGTAACAGCAGCTTTCCGTGGTAGAGATTGCCACAGCACTACAAGTGGAAGAAAAACATAACAAAAACCCCCCAACCTTCTCTATTATTTTTAAGTATGACAGAAGTCCTACTTCATTCAACAGCAACACTACAGTCTTGTGAATCGGCCCCCAAAAAGTAAGAAAATAAAACCAATCTACCTTGGAGTAGATATGTTGAGAAGGCATTCATAAACCTGAGGTTTGGGGTTGAGGTGTGTTGGGAGAAGGCTAATAAAGAAGTCTGGAAATGAATTTAGCTATTATTTAGGGTTTTCATGGATTGTGAAAATGAAAAACACAAGTATGTGACAGATATGCAGACAAACCCAGGGGGAGTATGAAAGGAGCAAACAGAGAGAAAAGCTAAAATTCTGCATTTCTGTGACAGTTGACAGCCCTGCCTTTCACTGGATAATCTTACAGAAGTGACAGGCATGTAGACACTGTAGGACTTTGTCGTAAGGTTAAAACCGAAAGTAAAAACAGTCTCTTTTCCAGCCATGCGGGCCGGCGGCCGGGCGAGGGGGGGGGAAATGACCCTTTCCCCCCCCCCGCCCACGCGGACCGGGGGGGCTGCCCAGCGCCGCTGCCCGCCGCCGGCTCCTCCGCGCCCTCCAGTCCCGGCGGTGGGAGCTGGTCCAGGGCGAACCTCGGTGCGGCGGCTTAGCCCTGCACCAGCGGCCCCAGTGGCCACTCTCGCTCCCAGGCTGCCCAGCCCCGCACCCGTGTAGGTTTCAGTGGCCCCTTTTTCCTGAGCGGCTCGTCCCACTGCGCTGGTGCTGCCGCCCGGCTCTGGGGAGAAGGTNGGTGGACTTTCCTCTTTCTCGGAATTGCATTCTTCCTTGTGAATTCCTGGGAGGCAGATTGTCTTCCTCGGGGAGGGGGGTTGTTTCTTCCCTTCGTTTTTTTTCCTTTGTGGTTTTTCTTTCCTTTCCCCCGGGAGACAGGTGGTCTGGTGGTTATCTGCAGCTATTCCCCGGGGTCCAAAGACCACATCTCTTATTCCATCAGCACTAAATCCCTTCCTGGGCTATCGAGAAGGGGAAGGAGGGGGGTGCGCGCAGTTTCTAATTTTCTTGAGTGTTTTTCCTTCAGTCAAAGCCGGGCGGAAGCTCGCGCTGCTAGGGGGGTCCTCAGACCAGCCATGTGCTTCCTCTAATTACCCCAGCGTCTCTCCGGGGGCCCAGAGAGAGACCAGCACTATTTCCAGAGCGTCCTTATCCCAACACGGGCCCTGGGAAACTTAATTTGTTTGTTTGTTTGCACTTTATTTGTCAGGTTTTGTGTGTGCGCGAAATACACTGTGATATTTGTGTGTTTTCTTCATTTTGGGGTGTGTTTGTGGCTTCTCTTGAAAATCTTTTGTCCAAAATTGCTAAATTTGTGGTAAAACCACGACAGACTTTTAGAGCATTTATTGGAAGGTCTAGGTATATACACTTTGTTTATTTAAAAAAAAAACACAGAGGTTAAGTGCAACAAAAACCTCAAGAGTCTTTTCATCCTAAAGCTATCACCTCTGTTCAAAAAAACCCCAAAACCACAAGACAAAAATCACAAGCTAACAAAACAATCACTTCCTTCCCTGCAATCATTGCTCCTCTCACTCTTCCAAGCACTTAAGAAAATGGATGTGCCATGAAAGCACAAACACAACTCTTGGTTATTCCAGAACCTAAGACAAAGTGAATACCAAAGCACAGGACACTTATATATTCTCACACTACAGAGAGGAAAAGGCATTTATTTTTCTGCTATGATTTCCTGTATAACACAGGCTACAGAATTAATCCTGTTACTGCTAATGAGTCCAGCAGGTAACATTTGACTAACACACTACTTCAATTGAAATGTCCATGCTTCACATAAATGTCCCATCACCAGTTCCCTTACACAATTTGTTTTCACACAGTGTCATTCATTACCTGAAAAAAAAAAGGGTATAAAATCGTAAATAACTACAAAGAACAGCTTAGATCATTGCAGGCACATTCTGTTGGACCATCTATAACCTGATTTAAATGTAATGCACAGCATCTTTAAAGGCTATCAAGCTCTAAGTTGGAGTTGAAGATTTAAGGGTAGGATCCAGTCATCTTTAAGTGATACATCTATATGTTAGTATCTCTTGAAAAAGTTTTAGAAGTCACTACCAATAAGCAGGGCAGTTAAAAGGAGAAGGGAAGCACAAAGGAAGACTTTGTGGTGGCAATTCAGGGTTGTATTTCTTCCTTCTTTCCGAAGCTGTAATTTAGAGGGTGCTTTAACCAAGGGGAGCTAAGGCTCCCACCACACCAGAATGAAGTTTCTCAGGTTTCTGCTTCCACTCTCACAGAGACTACTGAAACGGACAACCTGCTGTGAGCTGTTTACAGGCTTGCTACACACTGTCTGTTAAAACTGGTCCAGTTGACATTCCTCTTTCTGATATGAATGGGTTAAATATAAAAAAAAAGATTTTCCCTGTATGACTGAGGAACATGCACTTAAGGGCATAGGAAGCTGGAAACTGCCTGGAATGGGTGAAAAGAGTGCAATATCATTCATTGTAATACCAGCATCACCAGAGTGAAGTCCAAGTCTCTAACAGACAATAAAGGATGCCCACTCTTTTCAAAACCATGCTCACTATCTCTGATAAGAAACACTCTCCCCAGGGAGAAGATAAACAACTCAAAGGACTTTCTTCCACATGAGCTCACTTTCAGCCTAAAACTTGCAAACAAACATGAGTAAATCTCAGAGAGGCGGGTAGGTGAAAGGAAATACATTTACTAACTGCAGTATTAAAAGAACTGCAAAAAAAGATCTCCCCTAAAGGAAAAAGGAAGGGCAACAGTAATCAAGATATTGTAAAAGCTCTGGAGTCAGGACTAAATTTCCCTCCCTCTGAGACCATAGAGACCATCCACTGCTAATATCCAAGATATTACTATGCCAATTACAGGTCAGATATCTGATCAGAATATAGCTTCCTTTTATCACCTCACTTCACTGAAATATTTTTATTTTCCATAGCCTTTCTTTATTTTGTATCATTCATAAGCCTATTCCTTTAATTTAATTTTTGAAGCAATATGACATAGACAATAAAATTATTGTCATAACATGCATAGGATTTTGGAAGTATATTATATGCTGAAGTATATCATATGTTGAAAAGTAAACAATTAAATAGTAGTGTGAATACTATATTTATTATTGCTTTATTGCTTAATCACTTCATCAATTTTGACCAGTTTACAAGAAAAGCATTTTTTTCTTCATAAGACAATTTTTCAACTCTGAATGTGGTTTAAAAATCCAGATATATCTTTTCTGGTCCTTGCATTAGCTTCAGTACTGCAGATTTTAAAACACAGCAAGCACTTCCCTTGATAACAAATGGACCAGAGTAGATTTTAGCTCATTAGCCCACAGCTGCATCAGAGCTCTCATGCTGGCCAGATCACAGAAATTTTTTTATAACATCCTCAAAATTGCAATGTAAATTTAATAAACTATTAAAATCCCACAATTCAGTATTGAATATCTAGCAAGATATTGTCCATTTTAGTTGATTATACTGGCTCTCTGGCTTAGTGTTTTACATAAAAAGGTATGGCATTCCTTTACTATGTGGACAATATGCTGAACCACACAGCAGCATCTGAATTTTGCTTAGGTAGGATCCTCTTTATTCAGAATTTCCTCATTGTTTCAGACATCTGACTCTTCATGGGAACAAGAGGTTTCAGGTGAAGGCTACCATCCTGTCTGTGTACCTTCAATCAGCTTCATCACCACCTCACTTACTCCACTAATTTTTATATTATATTGTTCCAGCTCCTTCACAAAGCATTTATTGCTTCTTACCTTAATTTTCTTACATTTTTACCCATGTGCTTTGTCTATTTGTAATACTTTTAACTTCAAATAAGAGGTCAATTTTTTCTGCTAATGACAATAAGTATGCAAACAGATTGCATTTTCTGCTCAAAGCAAGCAACGTGTATTATGGTAAGGTAGAAATGAGAAAGCAAATAAAAATATAGTAATAGATCTGAGTAGCTGAAAACATTTTAAGCTTAGTTTTGCTATTTACTTGTGTTTACATCTGTGTTCAAATGACTTTATTTCATTTCAGTGCTTTGGCTTTGCTCTGTCTTGCAGGTAAATGGAATGTTTGAGAGTGTATATAACATCATTTGGCATTAATTTTGTGGAACATAAACTTCATAACCATTGACTTAATTCTTTCTTAGAGAAACCTAATCTAAAAAATCCACATGAACTGCTGGACCCCAAGCAATCTGAATTTGACTGCTATCTTTTGTGCTGAATATTTGTATATGACCTTGATCAAACGGTACTCACTGTGCCTCAGAATAGGGACACCAGTAACTCCCACTCTGCTACTGCTGGTCAGCTGGAGCAAAGCAATTCCTTCTGTGTGTGAGATCAGGGTCACTGGAATTCCTTATTGCTTCAAATTTTATGAGTTAAAGGCTTGTCCTGACTCCACAATGTTACTTTGCCATTGTGACTAGGTAAATGTGTGCTAAAACTCTTAAAGCAATTTGTTCACTGAGGCTTTGGAGAGAAGTGTGCACTGTTTTGACCCAGACACATTTATTCTGTGCATGAACAAGGATTCCAGGACTATCAATCATGTGTCTCCTGAAAAATCATAAAATCTTCTCATCTTTTAAAAAACTATGAAAAGACACAAGCTTCAGGCTAACCTTTCCCAGGTTCCCATAACTGAACCACTGTAATTCACAGTGTGCACTGTGGTATCACCCCTACAGATGTGTGAAACCAGTAACCAAACAACCATATCTCTACTAAAGAAAGTCCTGGATTTGTATTGGCAGCAATGCAAGAGTCTCTCAAAAGATTATGCTAAAAGGGTCTAGCATATCTCTTTAATGATCTCATATCTACATGCATCTAGTGCAAAGAACTGTGTTTGGCACATGATGTGGTTTTAATCATTATGTCTCCAGGAGTTAAAAAAAGGAAATACAAACTAACTAAAACCTCTCATCAGTTAATAAGTCAGGGAGGAAAAAATTATCCTATCTTCTTCAAGAGAATATGTTCATTGTGAACTTTGTATTTCACATTCCACTTACCTCTGACTGTAATAGCCTTCCTTCACCTCCCTCCAATACATTTCCATATTGTCACAAGACCAACAGATCAACACAAGTACAACCCCCTGCTCCCAGCCAGCAGGGCCCCCAACTTTCTGTGCTGATGCCTGTCAGCCCATACTCCTCAAACAGAGCCAACCTGCAGCCTGTGCTGAAGGTTAACACAGTCACAACAGGGTCAGCAGCTGGGAAGGGGACTGCACAGAGAAGAGTCTCTTTACTGCAAAGAGTCTCCCTAAAAGCCTCCCCAGGTTATTCCCCTAAGACTGTGGCTCCTGCTGTAGCCTGCTGGAAGGTAGATTGTACAGGAAGGTCCCTGCCTTTCAGGACCTGAAGGATAAGACACTGTAAGTTTTACCTGCCAGCCCACAAACAGTATACACATTCTATATCAATGAGGGTGTGCGTGCCTTTGCACATCTCCATGAGCCTCGACAACTTCCCTTTGATGTCCCTTACAGTTTTGTGGTGGGTTAACCTCAGCTGGCTGTCAGGCACTCACCCAGCTGTTCTCTCACTCCCCCTCCTCAACAGGACAGGGGGAGAAAATGGGATGAGAAAACACATGGGTCATGCTAAGGACAGGAAGGATGTTAATTACCAATAATCATCAAAGGCAAAACAGGCTTGACTTGAGGAAAAATTATTTTAATTTATTGCCAACTAGAAATCAAGTTAGAAAAAAAATAGACAAAAACTAAACCCCCCTTTCCATCACCCCTCTTTTCCCCAGAACAAACTTCATTCCTTCATTTCTGACTCCTCTATCTGCCCCTTCCCAAAAGCAGCACAGGGGGACTAGGGACTGTGATCAGTTCATACCAGCTCCTCTCTTCCAATCCTTGCTTCTCATACTCTCCTGCTACAGTGTGGAGTCCTCTCAACAGGGTACAGCCCTTCAGGAACAAACTGCTTCTCCACGAGTCCCTCACATGCTGTGGATCTTGTCAGGAGCCTGCTCCTGGCTTGGCTTGTCTTCACAGTCTGCATCTTCTTTCAGGGCACATCCACCTGCTTTGGCATGGGGCCTCTGCTGCCTGCAATGTGGCTATCTGATCCACCATGGTCCTCCATAGATTGCAGGGCAGATACCTGCTCTGGTAGAAATAGCAGCAAAAGCTGTGACTCCATCAGGAGAGACCCGTCTGCTCTGATGGGGGCTCTCCAGGGGAACTCGGTGGCCAGAGCCCTTGCTGCCACTCCTCCGGCTCTCTCTTCAGCACTGGCAGGGACATTTCTCCCATTTCCTCTCAACCATTCCTGCCCAAGGTTGAGGGGCCAGCCTCGATTCATTGACACCCTTGTAGTGCCTGCCAGCACCTGAGCACACAAAACCTGACACAAGTCCTCACTTCAGACTAACTAATTACACTCATCACTTACTTCCTTACGATTGCCTTTTCTCTAGAAGGTTGGGATGAATACAAAATGTGTGTCTCAGCCACAAAGTTCCCTTTCCTTCCCCACCACACCCTCATATAATTTTGTTTCAACTCCTGCCCAGATACTGGTCTGAGACCTTTGGAAGGCCCACAAAGGAAGATAAACAAACCTGCAGTATTGCAAGGCAACAGGATAGATTTTCTGTAGACAAGGGTGTCTATACAAAATGCTCTGCAAAAAGTCGTCAGGTGCTTACACATCCATAAACAGGAAAAGCCAAATTTACCACTATTGAGAGGTGAGACCTTTTCCTGTGACTTCCTGAACTAGGTCCATCTTTTCTTTAAAACTAACTTTCTGCCTATTTTTATTTAAATTCTGTCATATTAGGTTTAGGTGTCAAACTTTAAGGAAATAATCACAGATTTTTAAGGAGAAACATTCCATACAAAATACAGAAAATTAAAACATCTCAATTTCCATATCTATTTTTTTAAAAATTTTATCTGAGGAAGAGATAATGGCTCAGGCACTTTCCTCGCATATCATAACACTTAGCAGTGAAGTCTGTATAAAAGATGCCACAAATAATGCAGAACTTTGGGAGACCTTCACTCTCCCATAGCAGCATTGCAGAGGATATAATTGTGAGAGGAACTTGTGCCCAGGCATGTGAGACATTAGATCTGCTATTTAAAATGTTTAAACTTGGGTTCACACAGGTCTGAAGATCTCCTGATAGATCCCAACAGAACAGTAATATTTTCAGCTGGTCTGAACACTAATCTTCATGATGAACAAGGGGATAATAGCCTATCCTATTATACTCCAGGGACAGATATAAGACCTGAAACTTAAGATGGAGATTTCTTACTCTGTCTCTTAGGCCCTATTCTGTGAAGAGTTCCTGTTTTGAATGATTTCACTGAATACCTGGGCTGTACAGACATTTTTTTTTTCTAAGGGAGGACAGATTTGCAGAAAGAAGCCTTAAATTTATACATTTGTTTATAAGAGGCTGGAGATGTTTTTATATTGAAGGAAGTAGGCTACGATTTGGATGCCAATTTTTCTTTTCAGCATAGGTTCAGTATTTATAGGAGATAATTTACACATGCCCTGAATAATTACAGAATCCATTTTATTTTTCTGCACTGTCCTCTAGACCATATAAATGTAGCCACACACTTAAAAAGAAATGAAGCATGATTTCTTAAACTGGAGGCCCTTGTGAAGCTGTAAACATTTTATGTTCACATTTAATTTGTACAAAATATCGAGCTTTAATTGTTCAGTGCTTAGTTATTCAGTTGTTTAAAAGGGAAACTCAATGGGTTATTTAGGCAAGTTGAAGAGACAATCCCCCATCAATGACAAAGTCAAAGTAAAAGGTAGATGATTTAATAAAGAACAGCATGAACATCAGAAGTAGCAAAGCCTGGCTGCCAGTGCACTCTGCTATGAAGACCCTTCTATCCCTACTTCTGTTGAGCTTGTTTTTTAACAGCGGGAATACTGCAGGAGCCTTTCAAGTATTACTAGGCTGCCTTATTTTCACAATATTTGTGAAGAGTGAAGTTACTGTAAGCCCCTCTGCCCCCTCTTGAATACAGTTGGTGTCAATAAAGAAATGCAGAATTAGGTGTCAGGGAAAGTCAAAGGATTGCAGAAGAAAACAAGGCCTCAGGACTATTGGCTAAATCATTTATGTGTGGCACCAGCTACACACTTACTTTTCAACAGACTTAATACCTTCCTCTCCCCTCTGCCCCCAGTACTCCTCTCTAGGTTAGGAAAAGAAAAAGAGTAAGAGCCACTACAGCACTAAAAGCCATGGTTGTTCAAAATTTCCTACTACAATATTCACTTCCAAGATTCTGTCAATGAAAGTACAAGAGTCTTTTGAGAATAATGTTATAGCCGCTATAAGGGAAGCTGCGCTCTCATAAAGCAGAAGGAGCTGGAAGGGGGAGGGGAATCATGTCTCCTATGAAAAAGAGTTGTAAACAGGACAAAATCAGTGGTTACAAAGGGAACAGTACCTCACCTCTAGTATCCTCGCGCTTTCTGTTTCAAAAATATTTAGCTTTTAACTAAGTTGAGAGAACAGTAGCTGTTTTTTTTTGTAGCTTCCACAGTTCTGTTAATGAGCAAATCCTTGATCTCTCAAATCCCCTGAACTGCCTAAATAAACAGTATTTTTCCCTGTGTTCTTCCTCTCCCCGAAGCTTGATAAGGGGTTTAATTTTTTTTAAACAAACAAACTAAAATCAGTGTGTTCTCCAGAATCCCCACTCTGCTTGCACCTTTTTAAAATTATCATCCTAGATCAAATACAAACCCCAGTAGAGTACAGAAGGTTTGTGTAAGAAAATTTCTCGGTATGTGATGCACTGTGATCTTGCAGACAATCATTTTGCATGAAATTATTCTAACACAAAGATACTCAGTGTGTCTTGATGCTCACAACTACAGTGGAAGAGGTACACAGATTGTTTCCTTGGCATGAAATTAGGGTGTTTGTCTTTGGGAAATAGCAAGTTCTGATTTCCTGTATTGTAAGAAATGCACTTTGTCATACCTTTACAACGGGAAGCATTAAAATAATTTAACAGTAGGAAAGATGGATTAGATAGTGCATTCCTGGAAGGTAGATTTAGACCTTAGATTTAAAATAGTACTCAAGGCTATGTGTGAACACCACTGCTCAGGATCCCAAAAGTCTGCAGAAATGAAAACAAGTAGTGTTCCATCATGAAATTACCAACAACTAACATAAGCAGCAAAATTATGATTCAGTCAGGAACTGAAGCCAATGTATTTACTGCTAAAAAAATGTCCCATCATCAGGAATAACCTCAGCTGATAGAAGAAACCAAACCTAAACCAAATAGAGCCCAGTATTTGCAATACTTATATCTTTCTCTGTGGGACTGTTCTTTATGTAAAAAAAAATCTCTCATAACGTTTTTTATGATTTTTTTTTTTAAAGTATTTTTTGTTTTCCTTCAGGGCCTTTTTCTTTATGTAAAGACAAACCAGAGAGGGCTTAATAAGCTGTTGGGACACAGCACAGCTGAAGTTGGTACATGAACATAATTTCATTGTCTTCTCTTTGGCACTTTATAAACACATGACTCCACTAACATTATGTTTAGCCTCTCTCACCAGAAAAGAAGGTGGACTGATTTGAGAGTTTTAAAGAAAGTGCAAAGAGAAAATGTTTGCATTCACTTAAAAGAATTAATACCCTAGACTGCTGATTGATTGAACCTTTAAAGTGTAATTTTAAAATGGAAATGTTAGTATAGTATGCCTTCATTGCCAACGTTTTTTAGAAAGAGTTGGTGTGGACATTTTCCCTTTTCCATATTGACACTGGTACTTTTATCAATTTAAACACACTAACATTAAACCACTAAATGGCATGTAGGCTGCAATAAAATTCATTTTTTATATCTTCAGCTCATATAACTAAATGAGCTGCTTTAACTTTTTTTTAAGCAGAAAAGATAATAAAGTTAAATGAAAAGTTCCAGAGCTTAGTTTTAAGACTAAATGGTATTTTAGATGAAACAGTTAAAGAAAGCAGAATTTGTAACTCAGAGATAAAGATAATGGCTTAAACCTATCTTTATATTATGAAGATCTTTCTTGGAACTGCAAAATTGACAAACACACTTCCAGTTTTCAATGGTGTGAGCTGTTAAAAGCTGCCCGTGAGTCAGACCAGAGATGCTGTTATGGAAAGAGCATTTGATGAAGATTGGTAACCGGAGTATCATCCTCAACTGTACCTCTAGCATGCTGGGAGACTGTAGACAAGTTGCTTCTGTACATTTGCTTTCCAATCTGCAAATCAAAGATAATAGCATACACTTCTAATGCAAGATCTGTTGATCTCTAAATAAGAGATATTATTATTTTGCCTACCATTTTGACATTTTAGTTGGTTTCTTGAAATAGCTTTTGTTAAGATGGGAGAAAGTTAAGACCAAAAAGTAGTAACAGACAGAGATAATTTTATTTGAAATTAAGTTCTTGTAATGAGGAAAGGAAAGTACTTACATAACTACAGAATGAATAAAATAGCGATTAAAGCAGTAAAGCAAAATGTGTATACCTAATAGACCATAAACAATGTGAAAGAAACACACACTAGCAATAGAGACAGAGATATTAAGACATTAAAAAAACACCACATAGGGCAGGATGGTGCACTGCCAGAAAATGTGTGCGTTTATATACATACTTGCGCATGCATGTATGTGCATGCATACTCACAGTCATGCAGAATGAAAAAGAGAAATATCTAACAGCCTTCAGGTCGGAAAGAATCAGCAGTCAGATTCTTTTGGTAGTATGTCATTGCTTCACCCATCCAATAGAATGAAATTCACAAATGAATTAGGGCTGCGGAGAGGGAAGATTAAGACTGATTCTAGCTTGCACATATAAAGGCTACTGCTTGTTCTAAAATTCACTGCAGTATGTAATTATAAATACATATAATTAGGTGACTTAGATCTCACAAAATGTTGCTTTGATCCCAATGTTGCTTTCTGCATGACTTGGCTATGTAACCAAAATATGCAATGTAAACCAGAAATGAATGACCCTGAGGATTCAGAAACTATTCTAGGAGTGTTTATTTGAGAAACAAAGAAAAAGCAGTCATGAATTTGGCTAATTGTTCTAGAAGACAAAATTACTGCTATTTATTTAAAACCAGGAGTTCAAGAACTAACAATGCGTTTTTTCTCCCAGATTTGTGTCTCAGTTGACCATCGACTCTAGCTGCATATTTCCTTGTGGTGAAGACATTTCTAATGCCTCTTCTCAATTTGAACCCTCTAACCACTAGTAAAATCCAAACTAACTTTTTTGTAGCTTTCTCTCCAGACAGACCTCCAGGAAAGCTGTTTCACATGATTATCTTTCAGCAGAGTATTCCTCTGTTCAAAAGTTATTCGTTCAGAAGCCATTTGGATGATCAGGAAGAAAGAGAAGGAGGATCACGAAGGTGCAGAGGCATGGAAAGTAAATTACATAACCTTAATTTGTTTGGAAGAAAATATTGCCCCCATACGTTCATGTGAGCTCAAAAACCAACTTGACATAGAACTTCTGTAGAAGAGACTGATAAATCAGAGTGCAAATTTTATCCATTCAGTATAGCAGATAAACTAATTCTCTGACAAATGGAGGAACATTAATTTCAATTACCTCAGCTACTCATAGTTTAATTTCATTCAGACGAACCGTGTCACAGGATGGTGGATCTGTGGTATACACCAAATGCAATTTACTTCTTAGCTTAACATACTGCTACCCAGAAAGAGCAGCAAACACAGCATGAATATGGTATTAGTTTTTTAAGATACTAGAGAGATACCTTCCTTGTTTAGCAACTACAACTATAAATTATAAGAAAACAGATTTGTAGGGTCTCTGTCATATTTCTCTCTAGAAAGTGCTTTGGATAAGCCAGACAGAGTGAGAATAAATCCAAATGGGAAATACACATATTTTTCTGGAACCAGTAAGACATATTCCACCTAGCTAATGCTCTCAGTTAAAAGGAGAGTTTTAATGATATTTTTTCCAGAAGGAAAAAACCTCCACTTGGTGACATGCAAGTTTGTACTTTAGGTCAAAAAACATGCAGATGAAGAACCTCTTCTTTATTCAATTCTAGTTTTCAGACCCCAGACCTTCTTTTCTTCTCAGCTGTATGTAACTCTCAGGTGAACACAGAATTCAATGTCAGCTTTCTTCTCTGAAGAAATTTGGATTCTCCTCAAAGATTTTAGATCTATGGCTATAACAGTTTCTTTTCTTGCCACTTGACAATTTTTTTATGGCAGAATGTTACTCAAAAAGAAACTTAAGTGAGAATTTAAGTATTTAAAGTGGCTAGAATTTCAGAGGATCCAAGAGGTTGCATCCATAAACTGAAGACATTGTATTTTGCAAGTGCTCAGAATCTTTGTGTTACGGGGAGACCAGACATCAAGAAAAGCACTGCATTCTCAGGATATTCTGAAGAACCACCAAATCTCCCACTAACAAACTATACCTAGAGCTTCTAAACAAAGGGCAGATTGGAAACTAAACTTGTAATTTATACAGATGTGATACAGTTGTGTCTTCCATTTGTTTAAGTTTCACATATTATCTCTCTCTAAATTGAGTCAATGACTTTATATAAGAAAATGCAGAAGAATAAAAATAGAAACGCATGATGCTTTAGCTAGTGTACGTTAATCAGCTGATAGCATCTTATTCAGTTTGATGGAACAGACTCTGCAAGCAAGAAGAAGCTAGGATTTAATGAACATGGTACTTAGTTTTACAAAATTTATGTGTTACTTCTTACACCTCTGAAAAACTCAGATTATATTTGTTGTGGGTTAGAAAATAAAACCATTTCCCCCCATTTCCCACTGGGCACGGGCACGCGGGGCCCAGGGCTGGGGCCGGCCCACAACCGCATGGCCCTGCAGGAGCCGCACCGGGGCCGGGGCCGCCCCGCAACCACATGGCGCTGCGGGCACCGCCACTTCTGGGTATGCACTTCTGGCTTGTGGATCAGCTCCTCTTCTGGGCCAGGCCGCGGGCGTGGGGGGCCGCCCCGCAGGGCCGTGGCACAGGGGCTGGGGCCACGCTGCGCCCGCGTGGCCGCGC